>CM070550.1:52390437-52680454 GCA_036346405.1 Phyllostachys edulis
TTCGCCAGAACTCCATACCAACAACACTACCTAGATAACATGGACAAGGAGAAGGAATGAGAGCACATCCGCTGGCTTTTGAAGGACCGGAAGGCTCCCAACGAACCGCCGCCATGTATGTTAGTCAAGAGGCCTTACACTCACCACTCACCTCCAGAGCTCGTCGATCTAAGGAGGTTGCCCTCAAAGACGCCTCAACGTGATTCGGCTCAAGCCCTCCTCCCCTCCTATGCACGCCAACACCCTTCGGAAGGGCCCTTTGAGGTGGTGGTAACCTCCGCTGGTGTTTACTTGCCGCAAGTGCGCCGAATCAACCGACGAGTGGACCATTGTAGCGCTATTAGTGCTGCAAACCGCATAAACTACCCCGATCGCAAGTTTGACATCACCGAGCCATGTAGCCGTAATGAAATCGATTTCAATGCACCCAACTATTTTGCTTCCCATTACGTCAGAACCATGTCTCTCTCCCAACCAGTAGTCTCTTGCCATGCCTATCCAATTCAGCAATGGATCGACAACAAGATCCACCCCTACAACATGTGGATGCTATCACATGGAAAGAGATGGGCTGTGGAGGATCCTGCGAGGTTATGAAAGGGCACCTCAAGAGCCGTCAGCAGTCGAGATGGAGGAGAAGAAGAGGTGGAAGTGGTCGACGAGGAGCAAGAGCACGAGCATGCCAAAGCGATGCAAGGCCGAGAGAGTGCGGAAGAGGGCCATCACCGCGAAAGATAAGGTGCAAGACGAGGAGTGCCAATGCCGAAGCGGCCACAAGGAAAATGGCCATGTTCCACGCAAAGATTCGACCCTCTTGTCCATATGTCCCATGTATTTGTAATTCCTTAAAGGCATGTGTATACCGCCCTTGGTCTGTTAGCTCTGCTGCCATGTAACCCCCTTGTCGGATCAACCTCGTCGTGTTATTATCAAGGCGCCATTTCTCCAAAGTTCTCCATCATGTATGAATTCGCTTAGCGCATCGCAATATCACTTACCATCCTACTTACCAATCATTCCTACCTCAATCGTCCTCACAAAATTCTTCAGTAAATTTACCTCTCTACAACAACATACGATGATCATAAAATGTTATTACGAGTCTAACGGATTTCGTACTTTGAAAATCTATAAAAATCACAAACGGACCAACCAACCTTGTCACCGCCCTTTTATTTTCAAAAAATAACAACCTACAAACAAGATTTACTAAATATGAATTTGGAATATGATCTTAATCCAAATTCACATTTCGCTTTTTAGTAGTCATCTTGAACCAAGCAACTCGTCGTATCTAACACTCCAAGCAATCATAGGGCTGGTGCTACAACTCCGCTTAATGTTAGTCCCCAAGGTGTTGGCGCCACAACCAGCTATAGCATGTTAATCTCCACGATGTTGGCGCCATAACTCCGCTAATCGTTAGTCCCTAAGGTGCTAGATCCAATGGTAATTGGTCAACATTAATGTGCAAGTGTACTGCTGGGAAGTACAGTAAAATTAACAATTAAAGGGTATGCTACTATGTATGTCCTATACCAAAGGTAATAATGTATATTCCCATCGGCAAGGCAAGGGTGTTGTCTCGACGCTTCATGGTGCCACATCTATGTTGACCACCTTTAATTGCGCCCACACCGCAAGGGCAAGGGGGACAGCAATGATGAAGGCGATAGATGTGCGGAGGAGGGAGGCTAGGCGCGTGGCCTAAACCCTTAATAAGTATCTCTTAAGAGTGTCTCTTACCTAGAGTAGTCATGTGATAATAAACTTCTCACATTCCAAGTCACATGAAATGATGAAACCCTAATTTTTGAAACCTTTCGTCCTAATTTTCGAGACCTGAATCATTTATTTTCGAGACAATTTCAGAACATATAAATTCTGAAAAAATTACACAATCAAGTTTACTATGTAAGGAGGCTGGAAAAAATTCATAATGTTTGGACCTTATTCTCTATATTAGAAATTTCCTACCAAAAATATACTTAAATGAATTTTTGAGAAAAAAATCAGTAATCGATAAAATTTTGAAACAATTACACAAGCAAGCACACTGTGTCAAGAGGTCCACAAAAATTTCATAATTTTTGAACTCATTTTCTATATTTAAAATTCCTCAAAAACATACCTAAACGGGTTTTAGAGAAAATTCCGCTACAAGGTTACATAAAGCCACGTGCCACCCGTGCGAACTGGCGACGCCAAGACGCCGACGTGGATGCCCTAACGTGTCGTTACCATCGCCGATTCTGCGGCAGGAACGAATGGTCCAGATGATATTTTTGCAATTTCTATGGGCTCGGTACATTTTCGCTAATTTTTCCGGTAAACCTGTAAAATTCGCAGGCAGACAAGGCCAATGCGACTAGCTAGTTTGTGTTCTCTCTCGAATTCCTCACTTGATTGAATGCTGGGAAAGAATTAAGTACACGATGCCTTCCGAAAGTGGATGTAGTTGCAGTAGCGAGGCATCATGTCATGTCGAATGAGCAGCCTATAGCGCTATCGGTGAGCGGACCGCCAGGGCATATATGATTGTACTTTCTAGCACGCGCGACGGCTCTAGTAGCTAGCTATTTGCATGCATGGAATAACTTTAGATTGTTCGATTTCTTGTTCAGAAAATAAGAAAAGCAAAATAAAAAAAAAAAGTGGAAGAAAGACAGTGCTAGGATCAGCTCGAGGTGCACACCACCCTTTTTTAATGAATATATGCCAGGATTTTGGCCTTTTAGAAAACCCATAATTTCATAATAGAAAATCCACACAAATAACACAACCATGCTATAGGTTGATGCAAATTGAATTCTGGTTGCCAGCTAGAAAACAAAGTTGCCAAATTGGTCAGGATAAGTTGGCTAATTGCGGAAATTACTCATGTATATACTAGATATTTGATTCTTGCCAAATTTATTACGATTTATTTGGTATAAGAACGTAAATAAATAGTCTCAACTTTTATTCTGTGTGTTGTGGTGTGTCTCATTAATATGGTAGATTGATAAATTCTACTAATTAAGACCCAAATGCAATTTTGAAATTGCACTAGTTCTAACAAGCGCTTCGATAAATTTGCAATTCTCACCTACGACATTCGTAGAACCGAGAAATACCATGCAATTTGATTACAAACAGAATAGGAGGTAATCTAGAACCAAATGCTGATCAAAAGGTAATCAAAGAACCTGCTAACTACAACTTGTTAGTACTTATAGCTCACCAAATGGACATTCTTCTGCAAGTAGTTACAGGAGTATGGGCCTTGGGTGAAAAAAAAATCGCTAAAAAGAGGTAACTTCAATTATTCAAGTTACCACCACATGGAATGTAGACGTTGAACGCATTAGCTATAACCATGCCTGCGGCAGCTATTGCAAGCCACTGCATGCATGGTGTGGGTCACACACAACTTAAAAACAAAACAGTGACAATGCACAAACAAGATGGAGGCTAGCTAATAACCCATGCCCTAAAAGAGGCCCTGTGCAAAGCGCATGTTGGGGTTGAAAAGGAGAGGACCATGTAACGTATGTATCTCCTCTCCATGCATGCATGTCGGCCTGACCTTCACCATTAACCTAAAAAGGAGCTCCCACTATCTGTTCTTCTTGCTCTATCTCGTCCCTCTGGTCCAAGCGCTTGACCACCTGGGCACCAACCAGCCATTGCATTGCTTTTGCTAGCTAGTGGAAGATGGAACCCCAAAAGCCTCGAATTCTCTCTCGCCTGTTCCATTCTTAGTTCAACTTAGTGACAAAGGAATGAAAGTTGTGCAAAGAACGATTCACCAGGCATGAAGAGATAAGACCATGCATCCAAATTAAAGGAGAACCTTTGCATATGTATGGATACAAGGTACAGCAAATACACCATTTCTAAAGCTTCCAATCTATAGCTAGAAATTAATTATCGTTATCAATATAGAACTGCAAAGTAATTGGTGAATGACTTCAGTAGCAGAAATTAATTGCTAAAAAGTGAACTGTATATATATCAGGAAAATAATTTCGCCAAAATTTCACTGAAATTTCGTGATTTCCCCCCCTCCTAATTTTTTATAATTCATTCAAAACAATCCAGAAATATTTGAATTTGGACAAATTATATCTTAAATTTGATTTTTGACAAAATGCAGTTAAATTTCATCCAATTTGAAAACCAACCAAATTTCGTAATTTCGCCCAACGATTTTTTTTCAAAAATGAAATAAAATTCCCTGTTTGTGTGTGTGTGTGTATATATATATATATATATATATATATATATATATATATATATATATACCTATGCAACTATATAACTTCAATATATTTATGTACGGACATGCAACTGAGGCTCATTTTTCCGCGGTTCAAACCTTATATTACTTAAATAGAGTTGTTTTAAACATGAAGCCATCTAGGCAACAAATTACGTACCTCATTTATCCCAAGAAATCATTCATTTGTTTGGAGCAAGTCTACATCAGTATTTATATTTCAACCTTATCCCAATTCCTTCTAGTAGGCTCCTCCATTTGAAAACAATTTAGGGGAGGGCCTTGGGAGACCCCTCCTCATCTCCATTCATTTACCCCACCACCCTCGAAAATCAATCACTCACCGGAGACGACTTTTTGCCGAAAGTGTCCCAGACTTTGCCGAGTGCTTTTTATCTGCACTCGCAAGAGGCTATTTGCCGAAAGCCGATAGAAAGAACTCGGTAAACATCTCGCACTCTCAAGAAGAGATGGTTTGCCGAAAGCCGAGCACTCGCAAAAAATTACACTCAAGAAGATCAGTTTGCCGAGTGTCGCACTCGCAAACCGTAACACTCTCAAAGGGCACCACCTGCTAACGGCCGCAATCGCCGTTAATTTTAGTTTTGTAGCCTTTTCACGAGAGTCTTTTGAAGTGTCACTTTGACTTGACATTTTTTCCATATTTTTTCCAATTTACTTTTGAATTAATTTTCATTTGTTATGCACGATGCTTGCAAACCTAAGAAAATGTATGAATACGTGATAACTTCTTTCTGAGATTTTTCGCTTGCAAGCATCGTGACGTGACAACTTTGCGCTAAACCTTTCAAATTTTTATCACAGCCTCCACATATGATATCATGACATCTTGACAAGTTTCATGATTTTCGGACTTCGCTTGCTTTTTTATACAATTTAAAACAACTCGATCGCAAGTTCGTGGTCATGTTTCGTGAACAAGATGTTCGAAATTGGTGGTCTGTTCCTGGTTACGGCCTCACATTATACTAAATAACATGAATATCATTTTTCCATTCATTTTTTTCATTATTCGAATGACTAGCAGTTATAATTTGAATTATCCAAGAAAATTCAATTAATTGAAATAAATTAAAGAAAAATAGAACAAGTCCGAGAAATGTGCCACATTGGAACATGGAGTACCAGGTATTGTATGAGGACTGCAGAAAAAGTTTGGAGGTCAAAAGTGAAAAATATATTTGCCGAAAGTGTCAAAATGACACTCTAAGAAGGAGTTTTTGCCGAAAGTGTCATGAGAAGACACTGCAAAGAATTTTAAAAAATTTAAAAACCCTCTTGCCGAAAGTGCGATCGGGGCACTGCAAAGGGGGATTTAACTCACACTGCCAATGCCCACACACACACTGCGACACACAAGACACGCACACACACACACACACACACACATGCCTGGCTTCCACACACACACACACACAGCCTCAGGCCACATGCCGCACACACAAGCCAGGCCAAGGCCACCGGAGGAGGAGGAGAGAGGAGGAGGAGGAGAGGAGGGAAGAAGGAGGAAGAGAAGGAGGAGGAGGAAGAAGGCATGCGGCCAAGGCCAAGGCCACGGGGAGGAGGAGGAGAAAGAGAGGAGGAGGAGGAGAGGAGGAAGAAGGAGGAAGAGAAGGAGGAGGAGGAAGAAGGAGGAAGGAGGAAGAAGGAGAAGGAGGAGGAGGAGGCACTGCCGCCTGGTTGCCACGCCCCCGACGCTTCTCCCAAGCCGCTTTGTCCACCGGCGCTTGGCCCCTTCACCACCGCCGCCTCTACGACGCCCACTAGGTATGCCATACCGCCGTCGTCCGTAGTATTACTAGTAGTTGCGTAGTAGTAGTGGTAGAGTAGCAATGGTGGTAGTCTAAGTAGTCGAGGAGTGGTTGTGACATTGTTATATATATGTGGTTGGATATAATCTTGTGCATGTCGGCCATCGTGTCGTTGGTTTTCTTGGAGTTTTGGAAACCTCACCGTGCGAGGAGGTCTTTGCCAAATTTTGTATTTACAGTTTTATGTTTCTTTTTTTGAGAGAAGAGGTCGAGCGGCGCCGAGTACCTCGGCGACCCGATCGCCTTCCTCGCTTGGTGCTGAATTCGCACCGCGTGTCGCCTCGCCGCGACCGACCATACGGCCCCGCTTAGCCTGACTCCACCGCCACCCTAGGTATAACCCCTCTTCCGTATCATGGTCGAGATCACGAAACCCATTAAGCGTCTCCGTTCGAAGAGATACGGTTGGAAATATGCGATATTTCCATATCTAAAACCAGATTCTGCTTCAATTGTCCACGTTTTTGGACAGCCAGCGGATGCGTGGATGAGGTTAGTTTCCATAGTGCTGCTCGATCCGAGACAGTTTGGCATCATCTCCCTGTTGTTCTCCGGATACACACTCTCCTGGCAGACGGTATTTGGAGAACGCCGAGGAATCTTGCCAAATTTCGCTCTCGAATAATAGTAGAGCATGAAACTAACCTCATCTACGGATCTCTCGTGGGATTAGGACCTATCCTCACCTATTAGATAGTAGGAACGTCGTGTAGATGCAATTGATGTTTATATTACTCGCGCTTCCTCTAGTTAAATCGAGCGTCTACTTGCGAGGTCCCATGAGCCTCCTCAAATGCATCGATACCTCGTGAGAGACGCTCACGATTCGACCCGAGGGGAAAAGTAAGTAACTTTAGATGTTATCACTACTTTATATGATATGTTGAAAATCAAAATAGAAATTAATAATTTTTCTTAATCACTTGGGCAGAAGGCGGATGATTGTGGCGAGTGGAGGTGCTCACACACGCCAAGTCAATGGCATCCTCGGTCTTCTGTGCAAGGAGCACTTCCCTGGCCTGGTTGAGTACGCCGGAGTGACGGGGCCGGCCTACTCGTTTGACCACTACGCCGCCGCCCCCGATGCTGCAGATCAGGCCCGCAGGGTATTCAACAACAAGGCGGAGCGGGTGAAGCAAGAGCTGTGGGTAAGTCTTCCTCGCACTACATTGCTCAATACATCGATTCATTGGACATTCTTGAAATAATGAATGGATACATCGTGTTTGTATGCAGGATTTCTTTAGATGCCAGGACGGACATGAGGCCAGGGCGGATGCGGTGGCTACCAAATGCTGCAAAAAACTCGTCGTGGACATGCATTACGAGGCGCGCATCCAGGCCGTCGTAACTTACCACGGGACCGTCCTTGGAATGAAGGTCACCAAAAGGACGCAAGAACCATGACGCCGACCGGACCAAGACTGCAGTAAATCTGAACATTAATATCGATTCCTTTTGAGATTAAGTAGGCTTAATTTCATCTTCGATATGTCATGTACTTGATGGCGTAGATGATTCCTTATTGGTGCGCCGCGATCCCATCTTTGGGAACAGATGGTGCACAAGTGGTGCTCACGCGAGGGAGGAGACGCGACAACTTGTGCCGGAGCGGCGTTTGATGATGCAGTGTAGCACACCATCAAGGTAGCCGCAACCTCGGCGGATACGCGAAACATGGGTACGCTGAATTCATTTATTTATTCTAACGCTCAATTCGCATGATTTCTAATCATCTTGCTTTTTCTCGCGATCGGCGTCACATGGTGGCCACTTTGCTCCATCTTCAAGGCATTTGCTATGGCCCACAAGGGCAAAGCGACGTCCGACGTCGACTACAACCCGGAGGACGGGCCGAGGTGTACAAAGAATGCGACCTGCCCACAACCGCTTTAGTGAGTACACATCGATGGCAAGGGAGGTCCATGGGCCGAGTACGATCCGAGCACCGAGGACCTTGATGGAGAAGTCGTCATGAGGGTGGGAGGAGGCAAGAAGCATGGGCGATCTTTGGATTGGCGACGGCGCAATCGACTCGGCCGCTACTCCCGCCTCTCCCAGATTCGAGCAAGCAAAGACGAGCACGAGCCCGACCATACGACCTCGGCGAGACACTTCACACCACCGGGTGGAGGCACTCGAGGTTATTCTGGTTTATTAAATGCTCATTGGTTTTTCATACCTTTCCTTTGCATTATTTGTAACATTGGGGTGAATATATTGTAGGCCCAATGGAACAAGAGAGGAGGATACTGGAGCAGATGCAAAGCGAAGATGGAGAGGGTGGAGAGCGGCGGAGGATGGCGGAGATTCTTCAAGACATGCAAAGTCTTGGCGCCGCCACGGTGTAGCTCGCCACCTTCGCTATTCGCTCCACCTCCACCTCCTTACTATTCTACTCCTGTGAGTATAAATGTTTTAGTTTGTATGTTCATGCTTACGGTCAAACCTAGTGGAGTATGAAAGTTTTATTCATGTATGGTATATATTTATCTTGTCTCACACATGCAATCTCTTCTCCTTTGTGCAGAATCAATCGGCGGGATCGAACGATCCTCATGCTTCAGTGAATCCTTCACCAAATCAGTCTCATTGGCCATCTTGGTGATACTACTTGTGGTTGTTAATGGTACTTCTATTTGCAATTATGGTTGTAGATGATGGAGCACTTGGATTACTTGTGAAGTTATTTGTGATATATTGTGAGACATGTGACGTTTGTGATATATATGTGGTGTTGGTGATATATATGTGCTGTTGATGATGTTTGTTATATATATATCTTCTGTTTGTTTGGATGGGATGTAAAAAACAAATAAAAAAGGCTGTTTTCAGTCACTTTGCCGAGTGCAATGGCCATGACACTCGGCAAAGTGACCACCTGGGAACATGCTTTGCCGAGTGCCACGGGCCAGGCACTCGGCAAAGATGGCCTGTTTGCCGAGTGTCCTCCCGGTGGCACTCGGCACAGACGCCACCTTTGCCGAGTGCTTGACCTTGACACTCGACAAAGACGTCGTCACGGTGGCGCTCGCCGTCACGGCGACTTTTCTTTGCCGAGTGTCAGATTAGCACTCGGCAAAGCCTTTGTCGAAAGTGCCCGATAGTGCACTCGGCAAAGAGGTCTTTGCCGATAAACTGTTTATCGAGCGCCTTTGCCGAGTGTAGCACTTTCGGCAAAGCCTTTGCCAGTGTATATCGGCCTTTGCCGAAAGTGCCCGAGGCACTCGCAAAGAAGCTGTCTCCGTTGTGAATGGCTCGGGAGGGTTTCACGGTGAGGCCCTCCTCCAAAAAACCGTGAGGCCCTCCTCCAAAAAATTTCCTTCCCCTCTATTCCCGTTCCGATTGGTGTGCTTCCTCTGTTAGGGAATGAGAATTGCATATGTTACTCAACATGTAGTTACAGCACCGTTTAGCGTCAATGATCTCTGATCGCTACATTCATTTTACACAGCAATTTTCATGCCAATTGGAACATAAATAATCGACAAAAGCTTTAGAGCCAAACCCATAGATATAGGCATAAACTAATACACATACTGACATAGACAACTATGTACTGCATGACTGTATATATATGTTGTAGCTATCAAGAGGTGAACTTCTCCGTATATTCGCCGTGCCGTGGCGGGCCCAACAATGCCCCAATATTCGAACCTGGTGCAGCCTTTTTTGTTAGTGATAATATGTCAGCATCATCTTTTTAGACTCCTTTTACCCGCACTAATCTACACGAAAGCTAATCCTCGATCTTGGTAAGCACAAGAAAGGATAAGCACCTCCATTTGCTTCCACTCAGCCAAGTGGCCATTTAGAATCGAATCCCTTTGTCAGCAGCGAGACTTTTTGTGACTGCTCTAATAATTAATAATTAAAAATGCTGGTGTAGAATGATAAAACTTATTCTCTCATACAACATATTTAAAAAGGCAGAGTTCGAACACGATAGGCTAGCCCACCACCATGGTAATTAACAGCTGACCTTGGAGACCTCTCAGCGTTGTAACAATTTGCGGTCCGGGAAAAGATAAAACAATTTGCGGCCCGGGAAAAGATAAAAGGAGTTTGGTGGGGCCCACGGCGCATTGAGCGTTAGGGCGGTAGCAAGGCAGAGTCGTCGAAGGCCACCTTCTTTTGTTAGATTCCAGCGGCACTCGTCCTAAGATGGGCTCTCTCTCCCTTCACCTCACGCGATAACGACCCTAGCTCCCCTTCCCTCCCTTTGCTTGCCCTGCCTTGCCCATCCATCCATCCATCCATCCACCGCTAGCAGAGGGCACCGTACCTTTCCAGCTCCTCACTTGCGTATTGTTGGGGTGCCTTTCTTATGAGGGAGCATATTGGAGTGCCTTTTTGTTCCATGAATTGTCCCTGTGGGGATGGATGGGACTTTTCCTTTCTCATGCACCTATGGAAAAACCATGTCTTCTTCATTCAGCACTTGCATATGGCATGTTCTTGAGGCATTTTTAGTAGCAACGCTTTAATATAATCACCATGCATGCATACATGCATGGGTAATGAAGAGTGCTATTTTGCTATTTTTACCATTTGGGGAATTAATTGTAGATCGTAACGAAACAATAGTTACCAGTGGTTTAGTGTGTGTTATCTTATCTGCTTTTCATAACTTTTTAGTACTTGATAGTTTATTTTGCAATAACATGCGTGGCAGCCTTATATTATTTTACGCGTAGAAAATTGCTTGGTGTAGGGTCATGAATATAGAATTCTTCTAAGTTCGATGTTTTTTTATTAATTATTCATCATAAATTTGTTTAGTTTTGCATTGCATTAAACATATCATGGTGGGCACAGAAATTCTACTTTCTAGTATACAGCATTTGTGCTAGAATGTCTACAAAATTGATCAGCCGAATATCTTGCAACTCCATAATTTATAAGCAGCTAATTCCCAGCATTTTTAGCAAAATCACAATTGTTGATTTGGACTAACATGAGCAATTCCTAATAATCAGATGTTGCACCATTTTTGGCCTGTGAATCAACAGAAACTTCCAAGCATATTTAATTATTTGCAGATCTGGTTGCAAAGCACACTTTGAAGTAGTAATAGAAAAAAAAACCAAAAACAAAATATGCTATTATGCTACTTGTGTGTGCACGAAAAAGAAGAAGACCAAGGAGCTTTGCAAAATACTGTTTTTTCTAAAAGTTTTCCATTGTGATATCACCGCATCACGTAACCCTGTGATATATGCGCATGCATCCACTTACGATCCTTTTTATCTTACTCTTTCGCATATTATGTTCAATAATGATGTTGGTTAGTGTCATGCCCTACTTTAATTACAAGCTTGCAACAACTCTTGATATTATGATGTATATGTATTTGAAGCATCAAAACACCCTAATTAACTAAGACTTGTTGGCAACGAATCATTTAAGAAAGGCCTGCCAGTATATCCGTTCCAATTTATTCTAAGATACTCAACATATACAGAACAAACACGTATGATTCAATGACTCAAACAAATTAGGTAGCAGACTACTAGCTGTTTTAAGCAGAAGTATAAATCGATATGTTAGTTTATGGCAAATTAAGCAACAATGCTGCCATTTGTCATGCGCAACTTTATACCAGTCTATTGGCTCCAAGCATTTTATATACAAATTTCTTTATGTTTGTATTCTTTTGTCGACCTAAGCATACTCGTTGAATCATTGATAGGTGTTGATATAAAAAAACATAATCTTGTTTGACCTAATTGCAATGTATTGATGCTCTTGAATTCTTGTTTTATCTTGTAACTTATATATACATAGGTCGCCTGTGTCGCATGTACAATGAAAGAAAACATACCGCTGTAAAAAAAAAGAGACAACGTGCATCGCAAAATAATACTTGTAACATAGAATAAGTTATTCTACGCTGTGGTCATCCTCCATGCAACCGACTGTAAAACCGCGTGAGCCCCACGTAACTGACAGTAAAATTGTGCACGCCCCACACAATCTCGTTGTGCCTTTTACAACATCACTACAAGAGATTTACCGCCACGTTGAATGCGGAGGGGCGGGTAGAGAGCGAAGCGTGAGTTAATTACAAACTTTAAACGACAATATGTCCTAAACCATTTATTCTATTTACAATCCATTTGAATCGTTTTGCTATAAAAAAATGCTTGACAAAAGAGATACATGATGAGTATGTTTTAACGCTGTAAAAAAAGTTTACTGTACTGAAAGTTCGGATTTACTATACCTATGCCAATCAATTACCGCTTCGTCTGAGCACGGCGCAACCGACCGTAAAACAGCGCGCGCCCCTCAATCCACCACCCCACCCATCTTCCGACGCCCCCCTTACTACAGTACTACAAGAGATTTACTGCGATCTTACTATGCCTTTTACTACAATATCCTTGTGCCTTTCTTGCAACACTATAAGATATTTATTGCAACCTCATTCTGCATTTTACTGCATCACTACAAAGATTTAATGTGATCTCATTGTGTCTTTTACAGCAACCTCTTTGTGTTTTTGCTGCACCACTACAAAAATGATTTACTAAGGCCTTACTGTGCCTTTTACTGTAACACTATAAAAGATTGTACTACAATCTAGAGATGCCTTTACTACAGCACTACAAAGAGATTTACTACCATGTTGGCGCAAAGGGCGTGGGATCATGATCCAAGGGAAAAAGTTCCTTTAGGTATGATGGGGTAGTAAAAAGGTATCACAATTACTTTTCTCAGCATTGCAAGATCTTGTTGTGCATGTGCATTGTGGGACCGACTGGGTTTTGCGCCGTCTTTGTACGATGGGCCGACTAGCACTTAGAATGTACAGCTCTAGAATAGCGCACACACACACACACACACACACACACACACATATATATATATATATATATATATATATATATATATATATATATATATATATATATATATATATATATATATATATATATCATAAGATATATGAAAACTAGAAGTAGGGCATGCGAACGCCTGTCATTTCCTTGCATGTCAAGACTCACCAAGCAGCATCTCACCAGCCAAACATATAAGATCAAGCGAGCGATAAGCTAGCTAGCATGCTTGCTGCTAGGAGTTGCATGTATGAGTCTAAATTAACGACATGACAAGAACCATGCAAGCACGTAACAAGAGTCGGTGTGATCACCAGTAAAAAGAAATACAAACCAGTGGAGGGAATGATCAAAACGAAGCAACAGATCTAGTGAAGTCATGATACCAACAACTTGTTTTGATGGCCACAAAAATCTAGGGAGAAACGAAACAACCTGCTACGCATCGGCCTCTCGTGCATCGCAACAATTAATGTCAATTCCTCCCAAGTTTCTAGTAACTAACCATCTGATCTTTAGCTTCTCCCTACGTACGTACGCTGTTGGAAAACCCTACGTACACACGTGCGACGATCAAGTGAAAATTTGATAAAATGCACACTACCTGCCTCCCATTCTCACGTGCGAAAAATGCATGCACCTTGCAATGGCTTCGGCGTTCATTTGCCGATCGAACACGGTCTCATGGCCTCCATGCGCTTGCCCAGACAACGGGCTGCTCCTTCCATGCAAGGAACACTCCGGCCGCGGCAGCGTCCTCCGTGCCGGCTTCCCGCATCGACCAGCCTTCCCGGTATCGCCGCAGCAACGACCGCACGTCGTCGGCGACGTCCTCGCTGAATGCCACCGGGGAGAGCCCGGCTGACCGCATACGCCGTGCCCACGACGCCCCGGTCTCCCGCCGCTCAGCGGATTCCGATGCCGGGCAGGACACGAGGTCTACGATGGCACGGCCGACCGCCCTCTCCAATGCCAGCCTCTCGTTGCTTGTCTTCGGGAAGCTCTCTTCGAGCGAGTCCATGTACGCCGAGAAGAACCGGAGGCCCTCGCTGAACACCTTCATGAACGCCGCCTCCGTGCCGGCTTCCTCGGCCGACGCGTCCGACTCGGACGCCACCAGGTCAGCCTCCTCCTCGACGACCGTGAAAACGCGCGCCTCCAGCCGACGGAGCGACGCGACGAACGCGTCGCGCCGCCGCGCGCCGCCCGACGCGACCCGCGAAGGGCGTTCACACAGTTCACGGCGAGCGCGGTGGTGGCGCCGCCCTCGCGGAGGTCGAGCCCGTCGAGGTCCAACTCTGCGAGGTCCCCGCGTGGTGCACGGCGCGGAAGCGGAACGGCACGCCCATCAGCCGCGCGAACCTCTCGAGGCGCTGCCCGATCTCCCGCATCACGCGCTGCGCGGCCGTGGACGGCGCTGCGGTGGGCACCACGGTGGTGATGGACAGGTGCGGCGTGTCGTCCGACGACCGCGTGGCCAGCGCCTCGAGCAGCGTCGGCCACTGCGTGCAGAACGTGTTGCTCAAGTCTAGGATGTGCAGCCGCTGCAGCTGCGACGACGATGAGGAGGCACCCGCCGCCGCGGCCTCCAGGAACGACTCCAGTATGGCCCCGTTCGCGGCCACGTGCCCGAACGACGTCCACGGGCTGAGCTCCTGGAACTTGAGCGCCGTGCGGCGCGTGGACTCGAACGACGTGTTCCGGTCGGACGCTGCCGCGAGCGTCCGTAGTGTGCGCGGCCCGGAGGTGGTGAGCCGGGCGAAGAGCCCCTGCAGGAAGTAGGACGCCAGCTTCTGATCGACGTCGCCGTACGGAGAGGCTAGCTCGTTAAGCATCCACATGAGCTGCTGCACACGCTGGCTGTCGTTCCCGGCAACCGCACGCGCGCACTCCAACAGCAGCTGTGCCGCCCACCTCCCGGCGCCACCTCCCCCCGACGACGACGCGGTCCCTCCGCCAGCACCCGACGACGACGCCGGGGAGCCGAAGTCGATGTTAAGATCGACCGGCGGGAAGGAGAAGTCCGCCGCCTCGAACAGCCCGTGCCCGCCGGTGGACGAGGTCAACGGAGGCGGCGTGGGAGCGGGCGCCGACGTCGACGAAGGCGGCGGCTGCGTGGGCGCCGGCGCCGGCGGGGCGCGGGAGTGGAACTGGCGGGAGGAGGACGAGGAGGAGAAGTCTTCATCCATGTAAAATCGGTGGTCGTTGCCGCATTCTTCTAGGTACGTTGCGGCGCCCGCCTGCTGCTCCAAGTAGTAGCCGCCGCCGCCGCCGTGGTGGTGGTAATAGTAACCGTCGCTGTTGCTACTAGTATTGTTGCTGCTGTTGTAGTGGGAGGAGTTCTGGGAGTAGTAGTAGGAGTGGTTGTGGGTGTGGGAGGAGGAGGAGCGGGAGCCGGTGGAGGTGGTGCTGCGCGAGGAAAGGGAGTTGTAGGGCGACTGTTGCTGCTGGTACTGGTGCTGGTCCAGCGAGGAAGAAGCTGCTTGCGCTTGCGCTTGCGCTTGTGCTTGGTGCTGGTGGTGGAGGCTACCCAACCTGAACAGTGTATCCATCTAAACCTAAACCACCTGCACCAGGAGCCAACATATGGTGTCGGGGGTGGAACTCAGCAACTACTACACTGCAGCTGCAAGGAGACTGAGTAGTTGTTGGCGCATGTCCTGGTGTGTGCTGTTGTTACTACTACTACTACAATGCTGGTGTGGTGGGTTATAACATGCAAAAGGAAGCAACCAAGAATCTACTACCACTGTTCTACTATATTTCAGTACATGTAATTGCTAGTGCTAGTTGTAGGAGACTAGGAGCTCTGGTTAACTTGGAGCCTCTTCTATTCGTTTCATCCATCACTCTCTCTCTCCATCTCTCTAGGAGAGAGATCTGTGTGCTTTTGGTGGGATCGATGGGGGGAGGAGGGGTGCTGTTGTTATTGGGGATTCCTGCAGCTTTTACTTGCTGAGAGAGTGCCGTAGCTTTTTGCATCTCCTCTTATCCTGGCTTTAGTTTGGGTCTTCAGCTCTGGTAAAGGGATAAAGCTATGACAGCAGGATTGTGCAGGACTGACAGATACTGCGTGTACTGGCGACCAGAAGCATTTCAAAATTCTTTCTTAGTTACATCATTATTTACAGCTCTGTGCACCGCCACAGTACGTACATTTAGCTAGTGCCGGTTAAAGTTGTCACACGAAATTACAGTACTTCAGCTCAGGTACATATATGTTCACGCGAGTTATAGAAAATCCTAGGTTTTTCCATAACCGTAGAAAGTTGGGGAAAATCCATAAACCCATCTACGAGTCACTTGCATTGTCAATTTCCTCTATGCATGTTAATGTGCTTCATTAACACCTCTGTAAGTGAATTTTTCATCCATGTTTCCCCCCTTGGGTCATTTTTTGTCTCTTCATCCGTTCTCTCTTGCCAACTCAACGCCTATCAACAACTCTCAGGAGGATGTAACTGACCGCCCACAAATCATAATCTCCATTGGATGCAGCGAAAATGTCGAGGGTGGGAAGGATCGAGCTTGGGGCAAGCATAGATGGGGTCAGCCACACAAGCAGCATGAATGTAATAGGAGAGGGGGAAATGATGTTGAGGAATTACAGACGAGAAATCCACTTATAAGGAGACCAAATTAATATGCATTAGGGTAATACGACATTACTAATTTATAGGAGGTATGTGGATTTTTCCCTAGAAAGTTTGGTGAAATTTTGCACTTCCCTGTACCCTGTTATTTTTGCCTGTACTATGTTAGATGAAATGTTACGAGACTCTCATGTCATGATAAATAAACTGGAGTATGTTTCTTTTCTTTCGATCGTGGTCTCCACCATGTCTATCATGAGTTAAATCTACCTCTACTGCGTGACACGGCCGCCAATTCTTGAGACCACAGCAATGGATGTCTAATAATCGCATCGCTCGTCCTCTCCTCGTCATGTTTTGCGACTACGTGGGCACAAACCAAAGGTGAAGTTAGTACATAGGTAGATAAAGAGGCAGTGCCTAGGTGGAGGAGCCAAAAGAGTAGGAATGGAGGTGACGAATGGCGATCGATAGTGGGACAGGTACACCACGGTGGAGAAGAATGAGGCGAAACTATTTCACCGAGCGGGCATTTCATTTTCACGTGCCCTCGTACGGCTGTTCCCACCCCAACAGTCGTCTCCGCTACTTCCGGCAGACTGGCACCTTCGGGCAGACCGACACGTGCTTACCCAGAAAAATCAAAACATTCTTCAAAAATCACCTTTCATCTAAAATTCAAAACCTTCAACTAAAAATTTTGGGATATTTTTCAACTAGACATTTAAAAAACTTTCGCCTTGAATTCCAAACTTTCAGTTAGAGTTCCAACTTTTCGACTAAAAAATTCCCCACTTCCAACTCGGAATTTGGAAACTTTTACCTAGGAGCAGCAGTGGCCCTCGCCGGCAATGAACGAGCTTGTGGGTGCTTAGGGCATGGGGAGAGAGCATAAGAGGAGGGAACACCATTTTGGGGAGGATGTGAGGCAAACGGAGGTAGCCTTTCCGACAATGGAATTAGCAAAGATAGGTCCAAGATGGTAGAGGTGGTTTCACTTTCAAGGCTCGCTCGTCGGGCTCACACATGGAGTTTATGTGACGCATCAGTGGAACGCATAGGCTTCACGTGAGTTCCTTAAGTGGCAGACATATCCATTTCTGACAACTTGTTTCCAATGGCCAAGTCGATCCCGAGAATCAGACGGTCTACGCAGACATCTGTGGGATAAGTTTGATGCACATAGCAATTTTGGAAAGATAAATTGTTTGACAATGAAAGTATTTTCTCACCTTCAGAGTACTTGAATTTTGATCCATTGAATTTTCCTTGCGATTTGTGCTCTAACTTCATCTCTGGCAACATTGGTGGCTTGACAACGAATTCGGCGAAGCCGACTTCATGACACTTCACGCCGTGCTCTGCAAAGCCGGTGGCACTGTCCCCACCGATTGCACCGACGCCGAATATGCCCCCACCCAAAGCACCCCCTTTTGTTATATTAAGAAGATATACGGAGGTGCCACCACCCTTGTCTCCGCAACAAGATGCGGAAGAGCGGCAACTAGGGCACCACTGAAGAGGGGGGGCGTTGGCGTCGGTAGTTGCGTAGGGCAGAGGTGGTGGTGGCATGCACAATGGCGCCACGGCTGGGGATGGCACGGCGGCGGGGGTTGAGGTTGGGTTGTTAGGGTTTTGGACTTTGGGTGGTAGATGGAAGAGGATGTAATTATATAGGAGAGGGGGGTGAAGAGCATATCCATTGAATGGAGATCTAATGGTTACAACTTTGAGTGCTCACAGAAGAAATAAACTCTCAACTCCTCCCTGGATTTCCTGCCAAATAATTAGAAAGAACAAATTCGGCAGATCCAAGATGTTCGTTATGATAAGTGCGTGCTTCTTGCTTTAGCGTTTTAGGTGTGGAGTTCTTTCAAGGTATGGGGCTACTGCCTTACTGGTACTAGAACAGAGGTCTGTGATGTCTCAAAAAATATGTGATAGAACCATGCTATGCCATACCTTAACCCTGTCAGCGAAGAATCATGTGGAAGTGTAGCCACACAAATTCTACTTTCCTCTGTTAATTAGTTCATCGTGAGGGGCTGATTTCAGGGTTGCAAAGCATTTTCGTCCCCTAGCTAGGCTTATGCTACTGTTGCTATTGGTATGAATTGACATGGAATTTAGTTTACATCATTACTCTAAAAATTGTGTACATGGGTAATGGGTTTGCGCAGGGAAGCCAAGGCAGGCATCAACCTTGGTGCACGAGATTCGACTGAATTTGACAGTTTGGGACAATGACAGCAACCTTGGAGGTGGAGTGCCGGCACCACCAAAATCCCCTCAGCGCGGGAAAAAATCAACGATGACAGTTTGGGACGACGACAGTTAGGGGCGCCGGCACGCAGACGCAGTGCAGGCAGGCATCGGGCTGCTGAGGTGGGAAAGGTCAAAAATATTCCCCTGCCTTTGCTTGGCTTACCATCCCTCCCGGTGGAGGTGGATTACACTAGCTACAACACCTCACACCCAGCTCGCACGCACGCACGAGATTCCTGAGGAAAAGCAAGGCAAAATCCAACGCCGCGACATAAGAATGAAGGAAAAGAGGGACAAAAGCTGGAGCAGAGCGTGCACGCGGTGCCCAGCCGGCCCAAGCCCCATCATCACACACCATCGATCGTCGTCGTGCCGTGCAGTGCAGCTAGCTGCAGTCAAAACCCGAGACGTCGCTACAATAAACCATTCTTTTTTTTTCCGCGCGCTCGCGTCTCTCCTTTCGGGAGCCCATCCGCGCGCACCCGAAAGCTAAGGCGCTGCCTGCCTTTGTCCGGTGCGTTGTTAGCGGCTGGCGCGCTGCCGCCCGGCCGCCCGGCCGCGCGAGCTGTAAAAGGAAAAAAAAAATCTGAACCCTGAAGGCGTTGCGCCCTGCTGCAGTGCTGCTACCTTGCTTCTCACCGCTGCGCCGGCGCAGCCAGCAGCTGCCTCTCGGATATCTTCGACCGGTATTGCATTGTATCGAGATCGTGTTCGTGTTTGGTGCAATGTGCAACATCGCACTGCATGCTTCCTCCATCCTATGAATGGATGTCCTGCCGGCCGAGTTCGTTTTTAAGTCGTAGTCCACCGAGCGAGCTTCCTGACATTATTAGGTTGAGTTCGACGCAAGTAGCTAGTAAAGCAATTTCGTAGTGTAAGAAATGTAACGGTTGAACCAGAGCATCTAAATATTTTAGCAGATGAGCGTAGTGCACACAACTGTAGCTCCTTACGTTTTGACCTGCAACGTGGAGGTCCTTGTCCATTGGTATATATTGGACTAGCTAGGTAGTCTCGGACTGAGATCGGTCTAAAAGTAACCGAGTTTTGCTTTCACCCTGCCCAAAACAGGTCCCATCTGTCAGAAATATTTTCTTAAGAAAAAAACTTGGGCCTATATTTGGGAACAGAGTTAGTGGCTCGACGTTCCAATCATGGAAGAATCTCCAAAGTGGATTTATGCGGGCATCCAGGAATTGGCTACATTCTGTCCATAACCGATGATGCTCCGTCGCTGCGACTACCTACCTTCCCTTTGATTTCAATGCAAGCAAGCCCGCTCGTATGCACATCGCCATCATCATGTTTTGTCTCGGGCCGAAGAGCAATCACGCTTTACCGATATCAAAAGAAAAGAAAAAAAATCGTTGGTGCCTGTCTCGTTCGCCACTCTCTTCTCTCCTTTCTTTCTACTCATCCTCCAGTTCGTCCGTATGTTCGTATACGTGTCGCTGTTAAAGCAAACATCAGTGTATCCAGTTTACAGGGATAATGTTTAACCGTCGATCAAACTAATCTGGTGGAATTCTGATTTAGACATATTTTCTCTATAAGGATAAGTATCCTTTACAATTTTACACTTCATAAGATGCATGATTACAAAAGCATTACATTATTGTCAAATTCAGCGTTTCAGTTTTCTTGAACCACGTCAAGTTCCTACGGCAAACATCAAATTTTGTTGTAAATGATGTACACGCAAGCACAGTATCGCCTTGCTTATTATGACAATAATGTTAGATCATGTTTGGAACGCATAACCATAAAACCACCCATAGGAAGCTATCCACGTACAGTTCATCTGTACAACAATCTCAGCATGAATTGCCAAACTTGAACATTTCATAATGTGATACTTTCCACCGCGTGGACAGCAGCATCCACTTTTAGGTATTGGCACCACAAAACCCGGATCAAATGGATGCATAGGAATAACTTTCTGCCAAAAAAAAAACCCAGAAAGAAAACCTGACCATCTAAACTGAGCGAATCTGAACACAAGGTTCATGAATAAATATCAGTTTGCTGGTTAAATGGACATGGAAATCTGTCACAACCTTACCAGGAGCATTGGCTGATCAGGCGCGTTATGAGCGATCAAACGAGAAGAAGGATGGGCCAAAGAGTCGTAAGCCCAACCTGCGGTTTGCTCTTGACGAGTGGGCCAAGTGATTTGGGCTATCGCGGGTGATGACAGAAGCGACATAAGACCGTTGTCGGGTGAGATATAGTGTTTCGTTTGTGCCTTCTGAGAACCGACGAATGTAAAGACAGAATCTACTTTCCCCTTCCTATCTTCTTCCGACTGCTTCTCCTCCAGACGAACTTCTTTCCCCCTTTCTTCCCTACATCCAACCCAGAACCTCATATACTTGTTACGTGTTGATGCTACTCGCTTTATGCTGCTGATTGTGATCTGGAAGGAATTTGGGAACTTAACAACTGGTATCAGAGCACCGATCTTGTGCCAGGAGGTGAACTGGAGAAACCAAGATATCAAACGAGGGCTCAAGAAAAATCCGCGGCCATGGAGCAAGAGGTCGCAGCCCTTACTCATGTGATCCAAACTTGGTGGAATCAAGTGGCCGAGATCAAACCTGTTGTCCTGGAGTTGAAGGAGTGGAAGCCGCTGATGATGGCTTCAGTGGATGATTTGCGTGGGGAAGTGGGTGAACTGCGAGATCGAGTTCAGCAAATGACTCGAGAAGCAGATTTGACACCGGCGACAGTCTTGCCTCCGTTGTTGCCGATCCCGGAGCATCTGAGGATGATGGTGACCAAAGAGGAAGATGACAATGGACAAGGGCAAAATGGCCACAGCATATCAAACCAGAATCGGAAGAAGGCAAATTACACACCGGAGTCATCTCCGACCAAGGTTGCGTATGGGGGACATCTGTTACCCTTGCCTCCTCTTGATGCTGGGGATTTTGGGGGTAGAAATACGGGAGGATACTATCATCACCCAGCACCGCCGAAGTTAGACTTTCCTCAGTTCGATGGTGAGAACCCGAAAACCTGGAGGTTGAAGTGTGAAGTTTATTTTCGAGTATGTTCCACAAGACCAGATTTATGGGTTAGTGTGGCTATTATGCATTTTAGTGGAAATGCAGTACTATGGTTGCAATCCACTCAAGCACATACTAGATGTAATTGTTGGGAGGAATTCGCAGAAGCTGTTTGCCTAAGATTTGGACGAGAAGAGTTCCAGCAGCAACTCAGGGTTTTCAATCGTTTGAAGCAAACGGGCACAGTAACCGAATTTGCAGAAAAGTTCAATGAAGCAATGCATAATCTCCTCGCCCATCACACTTGGGATCCTATGTTTTTTGTGACACAATTCAGCGATGGATTGAGAAGTGAGGTTAGAAGCAAAGCGATCATATTACATCAAGCGAAAAATCTGGACACTGCGGTTTCAACGCTTTGCTCTGAGGAGGAGGTGTTAGAGACAATGAGAAGAGAAGCGCAGATCTGATTTCGAGACTTGCGCATGGCAAGAACGGCGATGCCATTGCCGGCACCACCGGAAGACCAATGGGACCCATTGGAAATCGAAAGCAGAATGACCGGAGGGTGGAAGGTGCACTGAGCGGGAGGACCCGATGATAAGATGGCTGCACTAAGGGCTTATCGGCGAGCCAAGGGTTATGCCACACGTGTGGAGAAAAAATGGGCGGGAACACAGATCACGGACCCACGGTTCAAGCGCATGTGGTTCAAGAATTGTGGGACTTGATGCAAGAAGTAAGTTACGAGGCGAATCGATGGCGAGAGGAAAGTCCACAGAGAATGAGATCTTGGCAATCTCGGTGGCGGCAATGAATGGTTCTGAAATACCCAAGACGGTGAGACTCAAGGGAAACATACAAGGAATTGAGGTGACTATTCTTATTGATTCTGGAAGTACTCATAGTTTTGTGAGTGAAAGAGTTGCAGAACGGTTACAAGGGGAGAAGAAGCCTCAGCAGAGAATCCGAGTCAGGATAGCAGATGGAGGGACTATGACATGCAAAACCGAGTTTCCAAATTGCCAATGGCAAGTACAAGGAGTGCAATTCACAACCACATTGAAGGTTTTGGCTTTGGGTTTCTATGACATCATTGTAGGAATGGATTGGTTAGAATTACACGGTCCAATGACCATACATTGGAGCAAAAAGATTCTGTCATTTGTTTATCAAGGCCGAAGGATTGTACTACGCGGATTGAAGGGCAACAACTCGGTAGTGAAACATTGTTAACACCGGTGAGTGGTCCTCTTGGGATGATCAGTACCAGTCCAGTTCAGTGGAAGTGAAAGACTCTCAGACGCCGGACACTGTTTGTGATCTGTTGTCGGAATTTTCAGACTTGTTCGAAGAGCCGACTGGTCTGCCGCCGGTCAGGAAATTCGATCATGCGATTCCATTAATGCGGGGTATCACCGATCAACTTGAGACCCTACCGTTATCACCGGCACAAAAGATGAAGTAGAGCGACAAGTAGCAGAGATGCTCAAGCAAGGGGTGATCCGACACAGTGCCAGTCCTTTTGCTTCGCCTGTGATTTTGGTCCCGAAAAAAGATGAGACATGGCGATTTTGTGTGGATTACCGCCATTTGAATGCTATTACCGTGAAGAACCGCTATCCACTACCAAGAATTGATGAGCTACTAGATGAACTAACCGGTTCCAAATGGTTCACTAGCCTCGACTTAAGGCGGGTATCATCAAATCTGAATGAAAGTGGAGGATGAATACAAGACAGCCTTCAAGACCCACCATGGACATTACGAGTTCAAAGTGATGCCATATGGATTAACAAATGCCCCCGCTACCTTCCAAGGGCTAATGAATACAATTCTTGAACCATATCTACGCGGGGGAGTGCTTGTCTTCATTGATGACATACTGATATACAGCCGAACACTTGTAGATCATGTGGAACAGCTTCGGAAGGTTCTTGACGTGCTGAGGAGCCACCAGCTCAAAGTCAAGAAGTCCAAATGTGTGTTCGCACAAAGGCAACTAACATACTTAGGCCATGTAATCAGCCATGAGGGGGTGGCCACTGACCCCAAAAACATCTCAGCTGTCAGAGAATGGCCAACTCCGAATACTGTTAAGCAAGTGAGAGGTTTCTTAGGATTGGCTGGGTATTATAGAAAATTTGTCAGGCATTTTGGTATAATGAGTCGCCCACTCACTGAACTACTGAAGAAAAATGTGATATTTGTTTGGACACGAGACAGGGAAGCTGCTTTCCAGGCCTTAAAGAGTGCCCTAATATCAGCGCCTGTCCTAGCACTCCCGGACTTCACTCAAGAATTTGTTGTGGAGACGGATGCATCAAAGAAAGGAATAGGGGCAGTGTTAATGCAAAACAAGCATCAATTGGTTATCTCAAGAAGGCCTTGGGGCGAGGGCACAAATCTGTCCACATATGAAAAAGAAGGGCTAGCAGATCCTCTTGGCGATGAAACCTTGGAGAGCTTACTGCAGACCGTGGAATTTGTGATCCGGACCGATCAAAGAAGCCTTGCTCATTTGGGAGATCAACGCCTGACAACCTCATGGCAACAGAAGATTATGACTAAACTATTAGGGATGCAGTACCGGATTGTGTATAAACCTGGGACTGAGAATAGAGCTGCGGATGCTTTATCACGCAGGGACAAAGGGGAAGATATGGAGGTTGTGGCAATTTCCACGGTCGTACCTGATTGGATGGAAGAAATCGCCAAGGGATATCCACAAGATCCACAGGCCAACAAGATATTACAACATTTAACAGTCGCAGGCAATGGTGACTCCCAATTTGAATTGCGCGATGGCATCATCAGATTGGGGGGCCGAGTTTGGGTTGGAAACAATGTAACTATACAACAAAATATCTTGAACTCATTGCATTCGAGTGCGATCGGTGGACACTCAGGGTTTCAAGTTACCTACCACAGGATCCGGAAGTTATTTTCTTGGCCGGGAATCAAATGTGATGTGCGCAATTTTGTGGATCAGTGTGCTGTCTGCAAGCAGGCCAAGTCGGAGCACGTTCGTTACCCCGGGCTACTTCAACCATTGCCAGTACCAGACCACGCGTGGCAGATTATCTCCATGGATTTCATAGAGGGATTACCAAAATCAGCGGGGTACAATTGCATCATGGTGATTGTGGACAAATTTTCAAAATATGCCCATTTCATTGCTTTAGCACATCCTTTCCTGACTTACAAGGTAGCTCAACTCTTCATGCAAAATGTATTCAAGTTACATGGTTTACCTCAATCCATCATTTCAGATCGGGATAGAGTATTTACAAGTGTATTATGGAAGGAGTTGTTTGAGGCAAAGACAAACCCAACCTCGAATGAGCTCGGCGTACCACCCACGCACCAGACGGACAAACCGAGCAGAGTGAACCAATGCGTGGAGGCATACTGCGTTGCTTTGTTCATGCATGTCCCACTAAATGGATCAATTGGTTGGCTCTGTCAGAATCTTTGTACAATCTGACTTTGCATTCCACAGGAAAAACCCCATTTGAGGTCCTATATGGCTACACTCCTCGGCACTTTGGCATCAGAGACGTTTCAGCTGGTCCGAGTAAGGAATTGTCGGCCTGGCTACAAGAAAGGAAATTGATGACCGAATTATTGAAACAACATCTCAATCGAGCTAACCAACACATGAAAGAACAAGCTGATAAGAAAAGATCTGTGAGAATATTCCAGGAAGGTGATTGGGAATACCTGAAGCTCCAGCCATATGTGCAAAGCTCGGTGGCAGTGAGAGCTAACCATAAACTGGCATTTCGCTACTTTGGTCCATTTCAGGTTGAAAAGAAGATAGGATCTGTAGCCTACAAACTTCGACTACCATCCACTTCAATGATACACCCAGTGATTCATGTGTCTCAGCTTCGGAAGGCAGTTCCTCCCTCAAGACTGGTTCAGTCGGAGCTTCCCGAGCTGACTGATGACCTCCGGATCCCTCTCAAGGTGGTCCGGCAAAGGCTCCATGACAAGGGACCAACCTCAGTCACTCAAGTGCAAGTGCAGTGGTCAGGGGCATCTTCTTCAGCACCGACCTGGGAGAATTTAGCTGAATTGCAATCTCAGTTTCAGTATCGCCCGACTTGGGGTCAAGCGCCTCTGAAGGTGGGAGGATGTCACAACCTTACGGGGAGCATTGGCGATCGGTAGCGTTATGAGCGATCAAGCGAGAAGAAGGATGGGCCAAAGAGTGCGTAAGCCCAACTGCGGTTTGCTCTTGACGAGTGGGCCAAGTGATTTGGGCTATCGCGGTGATGATAGAGAAGCGATCGCAAGACCGTTGTCGGGTGAGATATAGTGTTTCGTTTGTGCCTTCTGAGAACCGGCGAATGTAAAGACAGAATCTACTTTCCCCTTCCTATCTTCTTCCGACTGCTTCTCCTCCAGACGAACTTCTTTCCCCCTTTCTTCCCTACATCCAACCCAGAACCTCATATACTTGTTACGTGTTGATGCTACTCGCTTTATGCTGCTGATTGTGATCTGGAAGGAATTTGGGAACTTAACAAAATCCATGAAAGAAAACACGAATTTTGGTGCAAACTTTGTACAACAAATATATGCCAGGAGGAGATTTTGTTTTACATCATATTGTTAGGGGGCGATCACAATTCTGGAGGGGGTTACAGAAGGTGAAAAGGTGGTTTAAATGAGGAGTAATTCATTCAGTTAATGATGGTTCTTCAGCTTTGTTCTAGAAAGATGTCTGATTGTGTTCATCTCCATTGAAAATACAGTATCCAACTATCCAAGACTGTTTAATATTTGTACAGATGAGAATAGTACAAGGGAAGATTGCTTATAACGTGGACAGTGACATATACAATAGAGATCTCTTTTTTTTTGCTGCTGTAAAGTTCTCGGATCGCTGATTTGCCATTACAAAACGACATCTCTCTTTTATGCCATTTCATTTTACAAACATTACCCTTTTTTGCTACTACTCTAACTTCGTTAGATTTTTGCTGTCAATTTTTTCTAAAATGCCCAAATTAACCTCATCTTCTTCCTCCTCTCTCCCCTTTCCCTCCTCCCTCCTTCCCCAGCCGCCTCCCACCCCTATCGCCAAAACCCACCAAAGGACTGCTGGTGTTGAGCCCTGCTGCCGCCCTCCTCCCTGCCTCCAACGATTCATTGCCTCCGACATCCTCTTGCCAAGTCATCCACGTCACGAGGTGAACCTCATCTCACTAAAGCCGATCCCCACCACCTTCGGCCGTCCCCTCCACCGTGGTCCACCATCGTCGCCCTCCTACTCGCCGCCACGGCCGATGCCGACGCCAATCTCCATAGCATCTCCTCCACCACACTCATCCACAAAAACACAATCCCCTCATCTGGGAACATTCCCTGCTTGCACTATTCCCGTCGATTTTGCCCAGATCCACTGCCACCCTCTCTCTCTCTCTCTCTCTGTGTGTGTGTGTGTGTGTGTGTCGACCACCTCGCCTCTGGCCGTTCCAGTTGTCCTCGACCACATTCATGCTTCCAAACACCTCCTATGTGTTCGCATCGCCTGGGAACACACCAGGCGATCGGCATCATCTCCATTTCACCGCCGCAGCCACGCCTCCTCTCTCTCTCTCTCTCTCTCTCTCTCTCTCCCTCTCTCTCTTTCTCTCCCTCCCCTCTGTCCCAATTGAGAAGAAGACGACAAGGGCAAAATAGTATTTGCACAGTCACTTCACAGCTTGACTGATCAACGATGGCATAAAATGGTATAGTTTGGAGTTTGTAGTGACATGGAAGAGAGAGATCATTTTGTAATGGCAAATTAGGTATCCGAGAATTTTGTAGTGGCATAAATTTTATTTCCATGGTACACTACTACAAAAATACTAATACTGGACGCTTGATCACAGACGGTTGCTCGAAACCGTCTGTATTAAACACAATCACAGAAGGTTGTTGTTTAGAGACCGTCTGTGTAACTAGATGTGCTAAAAACCGTCTATGAAGAGGTAATATCACAGATGGTTCATATTAAAAACCGTTTGTGAAGTATCATAGACGGTTCATATTGAAAACCGTCTATGAAGTATCACAGACGGTTCTAAACACGAACCGTCTGTGATAATTGTAGACTTCACAGACGATTCATATTGAAAACCGTCTGTGAAATATCACAGACGGTTCGTGTTTAGAACCGTCTGTGATAATTGTAGACTTCACAGACGGTTTTTAATTATAACCATTTGAGATAATGTCGCTTCAGCTCCGGTGAGTTTCTTCGTTGTCGATGCGTCTCTTCGTTACATCAATACCGCTTTGGCTCCCCGATGTGTCTCTTCGTCTCACGCGTCAAATTTATTCCTTGTTTTATAAAATGGATCATCCACCATCGAAGATGATTATCCCCACATAGATATAACTCTATACTTCTAAAGCAGAAATGGCTCCCTTTGTTTCCTTGTCGCCGGCATTATTGGCCTACCTGGCCATACTGTACGAGTGCCTCTCCCGCCGTACGTTGGCGGATGCTACGAAAAGACACTGTTTCAATAGTGTCTTCACTCCTTTGTCCGAGGATTTGCCGGAGCAGGTGACGGCCACCTTCCGCAGTCTTGACATCCTCCTCCGCCGCGTCTTTCAGGTGATCTCCCACTTCCGGTGAGTTTACCGTGTCATCGACGTGGTCCTCCACAACGACGTTGCACGTCTCCAGGAGGCTTGCCGTCACTTGGACTGTTTAATCGAGGCGACGGGTGACCGAGTCGACCATACCGAGACCCCTCAAGCAAGGGAGACACTCGAACGAGTGCGTCAGCGGGTGGACATATTTCGGGCTTCGTTCACTAATTACGAACCGTCCGATGCTGATGCCGCCGCCTACGAAGTTTTAAAGACGGAGATAGCAGCCTACCTCTGCCACTAGAAAAACTTTATTTACTTAGGTTTCTACTTTTTTTAGTCTTTGTAACAAGCGATTGGCCACGCTGTTTGGCCATATGTAAATTCCAAAATGAAAAAAAAATAGTTTGGAGGTGAAGTTACTATATTATATGTTGAATTAACTATTTATCACAGTCGACGATTTTGTGGTTAACAAATTTATTATATCCGATCTGTGTGATATATGTATCGATCATAGCTAAAGCAAATTTTCAGCAGTATTTCAATGACAAAATTGACATATAAACATGTAATGTCTTCATGTCATGTAAATGTATACACGAGAATATATATATATATATATATATATATGCTCAAAATATAGAACATGAGAACAACCATATCACAGACGGTTCCATAATAGAACCGTCCGTGTTATATCTCATATCACGGACGACATATCATGGACGGTTCCATAATAGAACCGTCTGTGATATGTCTTTATAAGTAGGAGCCTACTAGGGTTTGCGCCCTAACTTGCGTCGTCACTCCCCAGCGCCCTTACTCTCGTCCGTTCCCCTCCCCACCCGAGTGCCCCTGACCTCGACGCCGCTGCTCGTGCCACAACTACGGTGACACTGCCTTCCCCTCTTCCTCCTCCCCCCGGCATGCGCGACCCCGGCTACCTCTCCACCGGCGATGTCGTGGTAAGACAGATCTATCGCCTATTGGTTTGTGCTGTTGGTATTCATGTGAACCGAGCTCCTCCTCCCTCTTGCCGCCAACTCCCGCACCTCCGGATCAAGCTCCCTCCTCCCTGCACCGCCGGATCAAGCTCCTAGTCCTCCCTCACTGCGTCGCCAGCCCTGGCTCCTCCTCCCTACGCCGCAGCTCCAGCTCCTCCTCCCTCTCGCCATCGGCTCGTTGCGCCATCTCGGACCTCCCTCGCGCCTCCAATCTCTCTAGCTCTCCCACTAACGTGTAAGTCCCCTTCTTGTCTTTTTGATGTTGTCTGGTTGTTGGTTGATGCTGATGGTGATGGCCATTGGCCAGAGCCCAAATGCTAAATGTGTAATACATACATACATGAAGAGAAGTGCATCATTGCAGAGAAGTGTAAATGTGTAATACATGCATGTAGAGAGAAGTAGAGAAATCATAAATATAAATGAATACAATGATCCATGCATATGCTTGTTCTTATGTAGTCTTTTATTTAGTCATGTAACTTAGTACATACTAAGAGTCTCATGCTGTCTTTTATTTAGCCTTGCCACTGGAATTTGATTTTGTTATGTAACTTAAGTTGAACCACTCCTATGTTGGGCTGTTGGCTAGTGGCACCTTGCTTTTGGTTGAACCCTGCATTTAAGTTTCTATGTTTGAAGTTTGAACTTGGCTACTTGTTAATTTTTATCGCTTATCAATTATCAATTGATAATTCTCTCTGATGGATACTTAGGCTTACATGGGACTTGTTTATATATGGCATGAAGCAAATCGTATTAGTCAATTTCGGTATTGCCCATGGGTCCCACATGACGTCAATTTTCTTTTGCCCCAAAATATGTCAACTTGGGTCTTACTTTGTTGATAAAATAACAAGGAACACAACGGTTCAAACGGATCGCAAATCGGATACTCGGTTTAGGAAATATGATCATTTGAAACAGATAAATCAATCTAACTATGCAATTAATATCACTATTTGCATCCAACCAGAACTCATTTGAAACAGAAAATTTGGTATTACCAAATTTTTGCCCATATTAATGCCAAACCAAACACTAGCCTACTACTTTTTTTACCCATATTTTGGTATTGTCTAGATTTTTGTATTACCAAAATTTGATTTGACTCACTAGGGCACCAATCCAAACAGCCCCTAAATCTCCTTTTATCAAAAAAAAAAAAAACTGAGCGAATCTGGAATGAACCAAGGAAGTAAGGTGCAATTTAAGAGAAAAAAGAGAGCTACACGTAAAATTGAATAAATAGTAAAATCCTAGCAGTGAACTGAGAAATAAGTGCTGGATTATATTGCAGAATTATATATATTCTTCAATAACAAAGCAGGTCAGTGCATGTATTCATCTATATATTATCCGACCATCACAGTTTTCAGGTGTTGGATGGGTCAGCAACCCCAGAAGGAATTGGTTTTCTGACCCTATGGGAAATGGAAAGAGTTGGACACCGCCACTCATGTGAGAGAGTGTTGTGTACAAGTTTCCACACGAACAATTTTGTAGACATATCGTGTTTCCCAAAATGTATTTACATTAAATTCAGGCGTTGCGAAATGGATGCAAAGATGAATCCAAATCATCAGCTCGATCAATAAGGTGCTTGAAAGAATTTCTTTGAGAAGTCTCCCTGCCTCCATTTTCAGATAGTACTCCCTCCGGACATTTATAGTTGACGTTGATCTTCAGTGTGTTAGACTACAGAACGTCAAGTAAAAAAGTCCGGAGGTAGTACTTGTAATACTTGTGACAAAAATCTGATAGCTGGATGCAAAGAGCAACTCCGGGCGGCGTACCTCTCACGTGCTATGAGCGAACTCAACATTGAATTTATGCTACAATTGGCGGATAGCTCAAACGTTAGCAACCGTTCTAGTATAAGACATGAATATGGCAAAGAGAGTATAACACATTTGGCACAAGTTTACCTTCAGAAGTTCATGAGGCACTTGTCGATCTAGGTTGTTTGGATACCCCGATACAGATACGGATACATGATACGTCGATACCGTGATACTTCATTTTCCAAAAGCACCGTGTGTATATATAAAATAAAAATAAAAAGTACAGAAATTAATGAATTGCAATCATCTAGGGTTCAGCCTACTAGTGTAGAAATATAGAAGACTAAGTTGTGGTGTGCAAATACTAGATCGGCAGCATGTCTAGGGTTTAGCCTACAATAATGCAATTGCAATCGAATTCCATGCAGTTAGTAAAAATTAAGAAAAGAATGTAAATATATAACATATTTCTCATTGAACTGTGGATCAAACCATAGGTACTTCGGTATCTTTCAACGCAAGATGATTGTAAGGACCCGACCCCGGAGGACCCGGAGGGGTCTCCCAGGACCACCCAGGAGGTCCAACCGAACCATCCGGAGGTCTGGGATGTCCTTCGAGACTTCCCAAGAGGTCCCCCAGGACCTCTCGAAGGTCCCCCAAGATTATCCAAGAGGACTCGAAGGTCCACCCAGGAGATCTTTAGGACCACCCGGACCTCCCGGCCTCTGTGCGCTAAGCTAGTCCCAAGATCAGCAAGCTAGCTTGCACAGACTCAACATTGGTGATATCACAACCATACCATAAACACAAGATGAAGCAGACAAATTAATATTAATAAAGACCTTAAGGTCAAGCTTGTTTACAGAGGTGCCACGCAGGGCTAACAACAAAAGAAAACACTGCAGCGGAAACCAAAACCACTGAGCAGGGCCAATCGACAAGCCCACCGGCTATCGAGTGGAGGATGTCTCCTAGCACGCAAGGTCTTCCCTAAACTCCTCCTCATAGTGCTCGAAACACCCTAGGAGGTATTCAGCTGCTGATCAACCAGAGGGTAAAAGCCATGAGTACTTTGAATGTACTCAGCAAGCCATAGGGAAAATGAATGCAATTACATTTATGCAAGGCTTGCCAAAGAAAAGCTGTATAGTTAGTTTGCAGAAAGCAACATTTACTGGAAGTACAATAAGTAAATTGCAAAGCACAAGTTGAAAAGATAATACATAAGTAAACAAGTTCTTTGGAAACATCACACGACCACCCAGCCATATGCCCAGACTACTCACGACCACCCAGTCATGAGCCAACCCACTCGGAACAAAACCCAACTTTTGAAAGATCTACCCCTTGCATGAAAGAATCGGGCATGTTCATAATTGAGGACGCGGCTATTCGAATAGATTTTACACTTTGCAGAGGTTGTGAACTTTACCCACAAGACACGAAGTCCTCTAGTTGGTTGGGCAGCCGTCGATGCCCCTGCTCACTTCCTATGGTAAGCAGCCTAGAGCTCATGACAAGGCCTTTATAAAGGTCAGTCCAGGCTTGGTTCTGCCCGCTGAGGATTTGCTTTTCAAGGTCCCCTCTTGCGCCATTTCGACCACCATGACAGAACCGCATAAGGACCTTGCTAATTAGTTGGTCAGGACCATCCCACCCTGGATTTGTGGTTGTAGGGGAATGACCCAAATCGATGGCGTACAAGTTTAAGTCCTTAGTTGGCTACTCAGATGAGTCTAACCACAAACCCAGTGTGCTCAAGGCACCCACTGCTCACTCCCTGACTACTAGCCCGAGCATAAAACATTTTCTGGTTCAACCCGGTCAAATGACAATTCTGGTCTTGGCACACAAATTTTAACAATAGTGGCATTGCCACAGTTCCATAGTTCATTAGTCGGGTTCAACATTCTTTGAGTTATGAGATTGCGAGACCAATCGTCTACTAGAGCATGGCTAAGCAATAAAACGCACCCCTGTTGGTATTCAAGGACATCCAACTAAGATAACCCATCTTACAAGTATCCAAGGGTACATGTCAACATGTTGTATTCAATCATACCAAGGAGTCATACTAGCAAGTGGTGCTTAACTATCTCCCCAAAACCATTTTCTATAAAACTAGCCATGCATGTTTATATCAAAACAATATACTTTTGCAAAAATGGGTTCAATATGATCAAAGGTCTATGACTTGCCTCTAGTGAAGGGTTGAGCTGCTTCAGCAGAATTCGTTAGGTCTAGGAGGTCTTCAGAACAGCCAGATCCTACACGTTTCCGAAAAGAGCCAAGTCAATAAAAACAACTTCAAAAAGAAAACCAAAGAGCTCACTAAACCAGAGCTAAAAGAAAGCAAGGATTTTGACGAAGGAAAGAGGTGGAACCACTTCAAAAGAGAGCTTGAACAAAGGTGGCCGGGAGAGCAAATGAGAGTGAGTGAGAGGGAGCAAAAAGAAGGGCAAAAAGGAGCTCCCAGGCACTCTATTTATAGCGGAAAATGGGGCCTCGGGCGACCGGTCGAGGCGGCGATACTTCGTGCCACACGGAGAAAAAGAGGGAAGTCACGACCAAGAGGGGTGGTCGTGACCCAAAGGAGAGGTCTTAACCACAAGGGAGGTCGTGACTGTAAGGGTGGTCTTCGCAAAAGACCAAGGAGGGTGGTCTTTACAAAAAGACCACGGGGAGGTCCCGACCAAAGGAGGTCATGACAAAATGACAAGAAGAGGAGGTCGTGGCAACACAACAAGAAGAGGAGGTCACAGGCTCAAGGGAGGTCGCGGCAACATGACAAAAAGAGGAGGTCGCGGCAACACAACAAGAAGAGGAGGTCGCAGGCTCAGGGGAGGTGGAGGTCCAAAGGGAAAAGGAGGTCCGGAGGACTAAGGGAAAGTCCTGAAGACAAGGAGGTCTTAAGGACAGGAGGTCCTAACCAAAAGGGAAGGTTGTGACCAAGAGGTGGTCGTAACCAACAAGGAGGTTTAAACCACAAAGTAGGTCTAAACCAAAGCAAAGGTCTAGACCAATAGAAGGGTCTACACTCAGAGGAGAGGTCTCAGCATAAAGAGGAGGTCCAGACCAGCAGAGAGGTCTAAACACAAAGGGAAGGTCTAGACCTACAGAAAGGTCTAAACACAAAGGGAAGGTCTAGACCTACAGAGAGGTCTAAACACAAAGGGAAACCAGGCCCCACAGGAGGTCTAAATCACAAGGAGATCTAAATCTCACAGGAGGTCTAAATCACAAAGAGACAGCCGAGGGAGACACGGGGTGAGCAGAGAAGGGGAGAGAGAACACTAGAGCTCAAGCAAATCTCCAAATAAAACCAAACTCGGAACAACTAGCAAGGAACATGAATAAATAACAAGAAATGGGCTCTCAAGAGAGGGGCTTGACTCGTTGAGAGGAGGTCCAACGGGTCGGGAGGAGATCCAGCCACGAGGGCGGTCTTTGGAAAAAGACCAGCAAAGACTAAGAGGGTGGTTTTTGCAAAAAGGACCAATAAGGGTGGTCTTTGCAAAAAGACCAATCGCGATCAACAGGGAGGTCATGACTCAAGAGGGAGTTCGTGACTAACCCAAGCGGGTGGTCTTTGCAAAAAGACCAAGAGAGGTCCTGAGGGCAAGACGTCGAAGGCATGGCGAAGCAGGGCTGTCCGATTTGAATTGGGCGGTCCACAAGGAAGTGAAACGTTCGGACCAACCGAACGCCACACTCGATTGGGTCATCCAAAAAGGATCGGACGGTCCACGAGTGGGAAGGGCGCGAGGCTGGTTTGGACCGCGTGAAGGGAAAGGGAGGTCCGAACCCAAAAAGGAGATCCAACGGAGGAGATTCGAAGAGGAGGTCTTGAACGGTCAAGATCAAACGAGGGGAGGTCCTAACGGTCAGATCAAATCCAAGAGAGGTCCTGACGGTCAGATCAAATCCAAGGGAGGTCCTGACGGTCAGATCAAAACCAAAGGAGCAGAGCGATAGCAAGGAAAACGTGGGGAAGGCTGGGGCCGTTAGATCTCGATCGAACAGGGCAAAGCGATTGGGCCATCCAACACAGATCGAACGGTACAAAAGCAATAAAGGTCTAGATCAAGCGGAAGGCTCGAACGGATGCGAGGGAGGTCCCAACGGTTAAGATGAATACAAGGGAGGTCTCAATGGTTAAGATGAACACAAGGGAGGTCTCAACGGTCAGAATAAACACAAGGGAGATCCCGACAGTTAAGATGAACTCACAGGAGGTCTCAACGGTTAAGATGAACACAAGGGATGTCTCAACGGTCAAGACCAACACAGGAAAGATCTCAACGGTCAAGATGGAGCCAAAGGAGATCTCGACGGTCAAGACCAACACAGGAGAGGTCTCAATGGTCAAGATGGAACCAAGGAGATCTCGACGGTCAAGATGAAACCAAGGAGATCTCGACGGTCAAGATGAACACAAGGGAGGTCCCGAGCCCGCGAAGGAAAAAGGGTTGAGCGGGAAGGGGATCTAGAAAGGAGAGATTCAACCGGAACCTTGAATTTCAGAAATCAAGGACATTTGAAACACACACCCGAGCTTAGAGCACCTCGGGGGTGGTCGTGACCCAAGGGGTGGTCAAAACCAAAGGATGGTCTGGACTAGGAGGGAGGTTCGAACAGCAAGGGAGGTCCAAAGGAAAGGGAGGTCTGAACCAAGGAGAAGGTTCAAACGAAAAGGAGGTCTAAACCAACAAGGATGTCTAAACAGAGAAGGAGGTTTAAATAGCAGGGAGGTCTAAGCCCCAAAGGGAGGTCTAGACTAAAGGGAAGTCCAACCAAAAGTCCCAAGGGGAGGTCAAGGGAGGTCATGACCAAAAGGTGGTCTAACCCGAGAGGGAGAGAGAGGGAGGTCTAAACCCCAAAGAAGGAGGGCTGAGCCCACAGAAAACAGAACAATCGAAAGAAAAGGATTCACGAAACACCCGAGAACTCTCAGCAAACTCCAGAATAAACCAAACCCAGATTAATTGAAGTTGGATTAATTCATATTAAATCTTCAAAAATTTAAAATCTTCAAGTTAAGCTGGAGCAATTCAACATAATCGAATGATTATTTTTATTTTGAATTTTTTTTTTCAAAAACTCCTAAAAATTGGGATGTTACAATGATGATGTTAGTTGCCCAAGTAATTTCAATGCTAATTGTTTTGTTGTTTGCTCTTTGGGTCTAGATGGACTCTATCCTCATTCCTCAATTGAGTCAAAGTAATTAAATCCACTTCCAAACAAAGAGAAATCAGCTAATTGTTGTTTGCTAAAGAGATCGATCATACATTGCTGAGTCGAATAGGGGGTGTTAGGGTAGAGAGGTATTGGGGAAGTATCAGACAAGTATTCAAAAAGTATTGGGATTTTTTTTTTGGAAAAATAGGAAAATCACCGATACTTGCAGGATACGTATCGAGCCATATCCGTATCCGATACTGATACGTGGATTTTGGGAAGTATCCGTGTAACATAGCTTGTCATCATCTTGAACATTTCTAGCGTGCTGGATAGTTGCATGGATCTGAATAAGAAGTCCAATTTCTCCATAATAAAGCTCATATCTTCCCCAACTGGCCTTCTTTCCCCTAGTATTCAACTTCAATGGCTGACATCTTTTATGATTATGCGTTCCAAGCAATGCTACTTACTGATACCCCAAACATGGTACTATCTGTAGCGTTCTAGAGGCTGAAATACCGTGCTAGAGATGAACTCTATGTTGGTCAAAGTTTTATCCTGGTGCATCTACTATGTACATGAAGCAAAACATTGAGGAAGGAAATATTCCAACTGGTCCAAATTACTTATAAGTACTGCATTAGTTTCACTGAAGTAAATGCATGCTTCCAAGAATAATGGAATCAATTCAGCATGCAGGTATTTAGCTGAGCATAGTAGGTTAAAATAGAAGTATAAAACTACAATTAAAGAGGTAAGCATGAATGTTCAAGAGTGCTATTATGATTTAAGTTAGGAAGCAACGATATTCCGTTAGAAGTCCTCCCAACGATATAGCAAAGTTTTAGCAAGTTTCATGTTTTGTCAAAGTGTCGGCAAGTTTCATGTTTCGTCAAAAGTTTTCAGGTTGATGTTTCAACCAAGATAGAAAAGCTTCACCAATATTTCGAAAAGAGTTCCAAGCAAGATTCATAGAGTTTCAACCTATGAAACTCCAAAAAAAAAATCTAAATTTTCAAGTATGAGAATTTACAAACTGCTTAAAATTGTGTTTTCAAATATGAAACTTCAAGTTTCATGCACTTTCAAAATATGAAACTTGTAGTTTAAAGAAGTTTTAAATTCTCATACTTTAAAATTCCAAAATTTTGAGTTTCAAGGAGAAAACTCTTGAGTTCAAAAAGTGAAACTTTGAATATCATGTTTACAAAAAAAAAATGAAACTTCGAGTTTCATGCAAGTTTTCAACCATGTTTCCGAGGAATTTCAATAGGTGTCATAGAGTTTCAGAGGGTTTCAGCGTGTTTTCAACAATTTTGCAGTCTGAAACTTGAAGTATCAAAAGTTTCATAAAAGTTTCACGGGGATTCAGCCAGGATTTAAAAACAAACTACAAAAGTTTCAAAGTGCTTCAACCTAAAACTTGTTGTTTAAATGAGTTCCATAGATGTTTCGAAGAGATTCAATAAAATTATGGTCAAGTTCCAAAAAGAATGAAGAGAGAGCTTCAAACAAATGAAACACTGATGAACATCAAGAAATGGGGAGGTGGACCTAAACTTCAACTGAGTTTTTGAACAAAATTTCTATTGATTTCAACTACCCCCCCACACACACCAAGTAACAGAAGGAAAATTAAAAGCTTCAAACACGGGAATCATGGATCTGAAGTTCACCGGAGTTGAACATTAGGAAGAGCGGCTTGAAGGCATACCTCCATATCCTAGTGACATCAGAGCCTGCCGCACGGGCTACCACTCGCTCGCTTGCCACCCCCAACACGACGTGGTCGTGTCGTGCGTCGCCGCGTGTCGCGAGCATGCTGTCCTAATTCACACTCGCTCACCACCCATCACTTGCAGCGCCTACTCGTCTAGGTAATCGTGACTACTCTCTCCCCGTCACCGCAGGGTCGACTCGGTGTGGCGAGATCTGTCGCCAGCGGTAGTAGCAGTAGTGAATCGAACGAGGACACCCGTCGTTGAGAAAGAAGGGGTGAGAGATTGAGTTGGGGGAGAAATGGGGAAGTGGTGGTCCATCGGGTATTCGCGTCGAGAATCGAGATATCGAGAGGAATTGACTTTGCGCGAGAGGAACAAAAGGCCCATGCGAGAGGAACAAAAAGGCCCATGTGGAGCGTTGAACTCATAAGATCTAACGGTAGCGAGCTATCCCGTTTTATTGCTAACAAACCCTATAGTGTTCTTTAGTATTTCTTTTTAGTTATTAGGTCAAAGTAAGTCGTTATGCATGAGCTTGCTGACTATGAACGCTAACCAGAACAACAACATAAGAGAAGGTTAGAATTTTAGATGAACTCTAAAAGTAAAACTAAGAAAAAGGGAAAAATGATAAGGAGATCCACAACATCTGGACACAATTTCCAAAATTCACAAGTACAAATTTGTAACACCCTAATTTTTGCATCTTATTGAAAATTTCAAAATAAAAATAACCTTTTGGATTTTTCTTGAATTATTTAATGCTTAATTTGAATTTTTGGAAAATAAAGTGATTTAATATGAATAAGCAATACATCAATTAAATCCAAAAGTAATTTATTTGAGTTTATATTGTTCCATAGTATTTTATGGAATTTCTAAAAAAAAATCGGAGCTTTTTTGCTATTGCTCTTGGCTTATTTGAATTTCCTGTATTTTTTAAAATCTGATAACTATTTAAATTCCTAGAAATGCTCGTCGGCCAATTACTCTCTCCGGCCCATTTTCCTTTCTTTCTTCCTAGGCCGAAGCCCATCTTCCCGACCGCCCGGCCAGTTTACGCTCTTCCCACAACGTTCCACGACCTCCCTCGGCCCAGATCGCTTCGACCCATATTCTCTCGTGCGGGCCAGCGCAGCCCAGCCCAACACCGTTGCTGTCTCCTGTTCGTCTTCCTCCCGATGTTCGTCTCTGTGCTGCCGCCGTCCCAGAATGGACTCCGTCTCCGCCACCTACATAAGCCACGCCGACCCTCGGATCTGCACACCCCGCATCGCGCCGCCCTCGAAGCCCTAAGCCGCCGCCTCGGAAGTCGCCACGAAGTCGCCGGATACGCGAGGAGAAGCCGAGCACTACCGCCGCCTTCGTCAAGCTTCTCCGCCGCCGCCAGTAGTGTTCCGTCTCCTCCGTCTTCGTCGATGGCTTCGCCTCGTCGATATCTACGATGCCCTCCGCTCACTTCTGCCTGGACACTGCCGGAGCATCATCAATGCCGAGAGCAGATCCTCTGCCACTGCTAAACATCTACGCGCTGGCGACGCCGACAACCTTAGGGTTTCGTGCCCCGTAGCACGAGATCCCCATCGCCTTCTCTCTCTGTTGCACACCTCCAAGTATTTTCAAGACGCCATTGTCATGGGAGCCAATCTTCTGCAGAGCGGGCGTGGATTTGGACCATGGGTATTCAAAATTGCGAGATGGCAAGAAAAAATTTGACAACCTAAATTATAGTTTTATAACACGTAATTAAGTGGCAACATCATTGATTAATAAAATAGATCACAACTTGAAATTGTCCAGGCTACTAATGATCAACATATCAAAGTGGCAACATATGAAATAAATAGAGGATAAAACAGACAAAATGGTAACAAAGCTTACAACTTACAAGTTACAGGACAACTTTCCGATCCTTAATGCTTTGAAAATGAGCGATGATGTCCTTATCCTTAGCTTGCATGAAGAATTCCCTTTCAATCAATGTGACCAAACAACCATTCAAATATTTACGCCCCATCTTGCTTCTTCTCTTGTTCTTTATCAAATTCATTATAGAAAAGACCCTCTCAACACCGGCGGTTACTGCAACAGGAGAACAAGCACCAATTTGAGAAGTTTATAAACAATTTCATACCGAGCAACCTTTCCTTGTTTAACTAGCATCATAGACAACTCGCTAGACTTCTCAAATTTTTGAAGTTTTCATCATTTCGACATCATTGATATAGTGGTGCAACCGAAAGCGAAGTGGTTCATTTCTTCAAATTCAAAGTCATGTGGATAGAACCCAACAAGCAACCAAGTTCTCAACATTAAAAGCGACAAATGAATTGGATGGATTGAATGATGCCATGCATCTAAGTAGCTCTGTGTTTACCTCATCAAACCTATTATTAAGCTCTTGAGCTGGCGCTGCTTCCGCCTGTGAGGCCGTGGCAGTGGGAGCCGGGAGGCCGAGTGGGCCGAGACGCCGAATGGGTATTGGTGACTGTGAGCTGTGGCCGAGTGAGCTGTGAGGCCGTGGCGAGAGGATCTTCATTTTTTTTCGAATACACTATACATATGATATACCTAGAATACACTATATATATATATGAATTTGTTTTGCAAAAATAATGGGTATTCAACTGAATACCATTGAATACAAGTGGGCCCGCCTCTGCTTACCGGAGTGTGCTGCCGCCTACAAAACTGGCCGCTGTCGAGCGCTCCTTACTCTCTATCTCTAGGGTGGGAAAAAAAAGCTCGTTAGTGGCCTTTGTTGGCTTGATTTAAAATTGCTCTGATTACACTCGTTAATTGGTTAAACATTGAAATAAGTCAATTTCGAATAAAATTGGATTTTGTTCTGACTCGGTTCGTTAGCTCAGTTCTAAAAATATTTTCAAACTATAAATAAAATAATATTAAATTAGACTGTGTCAATTTTGAGAAAAGCTTGGTAAGACGAGTACCTAACTCGATATCCACTCCTATATCTCTCTGTCGGTGGGCCCCGAATGTCTGGTTCACAATTACACAATGGCATGCGGACCCCATGTGTCATAGCTCTAGACGGATGCACTCGGTCCACCGTGGACCCGAGCCGCTCCATGGACCTAGTCCATAGATCGTGGGCCTACTTGTCGGCTTCTGTTAGTTTTTAAGAATTTATTTTATTTCCAAAAATTCCCAAAAAATGGTAGGCCCCACCTGTCGGACACTGTTTTCTCTATCCTCTATCTTTTTTTTTTTTTCTGAATTTTCCCTCTGTCCAAACTTTTGCAAGCTCACTCTTCTTCATATGAGCTCTGATTTAATCCGTTCTACTTTATAAATTCAGATAAGATCGAGTTGTTTCTTCCTATGCTGTTTGTTTGTTAGGGAGTTTATTATGCTGTTTTTTTGTTAGGGAGTTTATTTGAGCCTCTGTTTGTATTTATTTTTGTTTTCTCCCTCAATAAACGTTGATCCTCGGGGAGCGAACGAAGGGTTTCAAGAGCAAGATCCAATAACAGCTTTGTACGAAAAAGGCAAGTCATAACTTTTGATCATGTTGAACCTATGTTTGTAAAATTTACTATGTTTTACATATGAAATTGCATGCTACTTGTATATCAACTGTATTTGCTGGGAGTCGTTAAATACCTATTTGTCATTATGCCACCTTGATTATTTGAATGTGGTGAATCCATTGATACACTAGGTTGGGGTCATTATTAGTTGGACATAATTGTAGTACCAACATGGGTTTGTCGTATTTATGCTCAGCAATGCTTAGTTGTACGTTGGGTTCTTTCACACTTGATCAACTATATTAATTTGACTTAATAAGATATTGAATCGTGGTCTGATACCACTGTTGTAAAATTTGTGAGCCATGGTAAGGTCATGTCCTTGGTCTTTTCTTAGACAAAAATGGTTTTCTTATTGAGCGAGTAATTGTGCGTGCAGTAAAGAGGGTGTAGTATGCACATTGGGATGAGATAGTCTCGCCTGAGTAATTTAAGGACTTAACTTTGTGCATCATTGAACTAGTTCATACCGTACAACCACGAGTCCAGGATGGGGTGGACCTGGCTGATCAATTTGTGATGTCTTGACTTTTATTTCACCATTGGTTGGTGTGGGTGTTGGGAGGATAGTTTATTCTCTCATAGTGCAAGAGGGTGCTTCCAACCGGGTGGTTTAACCCTTCGGCATGAAACCTTAGCGGGCGGAATCAGATTAAGATAATGCATTGTAAAGACCTTGTGATTATCCTAGCGGTGGCCCACCGGCCCCACCAACCTAGCGAAGATTACAAACAAAGTCACCCCTCAACCCAATCGAAGGGTACCAAGTACCCCTTTATATATAGCGAAGGGTACATAAAGGTCGGCGAGGCAAGCCTTGGATGAAGGGTGCAACATACCATAGAGTGAAGGGGGCCTAGGAAGCATTCGCTTCCAGGCCATCTCGTACGGAGCGAACAGGGTCAAGGCTACTTGTGGACTGGAAGCAAAGGCGTGGTGGGCAAGGTTCATGAAGGTTCACAGTGCCCCAATGCTACACACGGGAGGGTGCAAAAGACCATGAAGCCCCTATAGTGATAGGGTCCTTTTTAGGGATGTCATTGTAATCTTTCATACTCCTGATCATGTAACACTATAAATAGCCCATCATCCCCTTTGTGGATGGAAGAGGATTATTGGGAATAAAAAAGACACATTTTACTCATATTAATATTGTTTCCCCATCTTCGTAGACCTTGGACCCCTTCGAATTGTTGGGAACTCGGGGGGGCCCCCCTTCTCTACTGTCTAGTTTGTAGCTACAGTAGTGATAATTACTTAGTCGCATGCCAATGTAAGCGTGTATTAGCCAATATTATAAGTTCATTATCTCTTATGAGTAAAGTTATAGAATCTCTGCAGAGTTAAAACTGTTCAAACAGCCGTGTCTCTGGTTATGGACAATGCAATTGTCTACTTTATTTATTTATTTACATTTAGTCATGCTTTACAATCTATTTACTTTATTTAAAATTCTACTTTATTTATTTATTTATTTTCAGTCATGCTTTACAATCTGTTTACTTTATTTAAAATTCAATGACCACGTTCTGCAAAAGAACCATATGGTTATTCTATTGTTCAAGCCTTGCATGAATATATATAATTGCATATTGTTCCATACGACTTGCTGAGTACTCTATATACTCACAGCTATACACATTGTTGCTCAGTCGAGGAAAAATAAGCAAATCAAGAGCTCTACGAGGAGTACTACGAAGACTTTGCGATCTAGGATGCGCTTCCTAGTCGATTTTCTGTGAGCAAGTCGAATGGCTACCACAAATTTATTTCATTTCCGCTGCAAGTTATGTAAGCTTTGACCATAAGATCTAGTTGTTATTATTTAATTTGCTACTTTTTTTAGTTATTTTGTTGAATGGTTGATATTTCATCTATATTACCACTGTGTGTACTATCGTGATTCTTGACTAATGCACAGTATACAAATGGTTTTGGATTTAAAAATCTGGGTCCCGACAAAATTCTTGTGCATATTGTTGTGCTAAATCACTCCACATGGAGGCCATGGAGGTGAGAAGAGAGCCCACACAGCCCACAAATCCAAAGCTTGTGAACCGTTGATCAACGGTTGTGCGTGATAGTTGGACGAGGCCCCGGACCTCGTCGGACTGGTGCTGTGGCGATGGTTGGTTAGGGAAAAGAAGGCTCATAGGGAATGCGCGTGAGGTGGGACATTTATACAGAGGTCCTAACACAATCCGCTATGGATATCCCTTCCTAATACAACATTAGTAGAGATCCTCTCCTAATATAACGCTCCGACAAACTTAAACATCTGACTTGATCACGAAGTAAACTAATAGATAAACTAACAGGATATCAATATTATCTCTAAGCCTAAGCTGAACCGGATGCAGAAACTGGCGCATGTCCTGGACGAGGCCAACGGGTATAATGTTTGTCCCACATGACACAAGATGAGAATCAAGAGAAGAGAGAGAAGAGACATGAAGCTCTCTTCTTCTTCTTCTTCTTCTTCTTCTTTTGAGGATAGGAATTTCCTAGCAGCCTTAAAGAAGAACCCCCCCCCCCCCCACGAGGCGCCTGTGCCGAACTCCCTCAAATGCAGGCGGGCAGGACCTGGAAGGCCCCTGTGCCAACTGAGCACCCACTCATCTCTCTTCTTGATTGGTGCATCCTGCGCGACCTTCATCAAGCTTCACACTTAGAGGGAGAAATACGATTGGATCTACTCCAGACTTGGTGAGTTTGTTCTACACTTATAGCTCTCTAATTTGATCAGTTGGACCAAGGATTGGTTGAGTGAAGCTCTAGATTTGAGAAGGATTTCGTCAATTTAGGTAGCGGAAGGTTCACTAATGCACAGTGTTAGAAATCGCCAGACAAATAACAAAGTAGATCAAGAATAGGGAGACATCGATTTTTTTACGTGGAAAACCATTTTAGGAAAAAACCACGGGCGCACGATGGTGATCTTCACTATATCATAAAAATGTTTACAAAACGCAGGGATTTTAATGAGTCGTCAACTCTTCCCGTGTGGTTTACAAGAGATATATATGGTGGCATAAAACTGACTCGAGACGAAGACAAAAACAAATCCAAAAAAAAGAAGAATCCGTGCTGCGGGGCTCCTACCAAGACCCCCGAACTCGTCGTGTGCCTCCGTATGGGCCAGGTCTGTCGACGCGATGTTTCGCATCTCCAGACCTTGGCCTCTTTAGAATTCGAATCGAATATCAACAATCTCCACCTTGAGACTAATTCCCTCCTTATAACATATGAAAAAAACTTCTCCAATAATAAATAACCACCGTGTGCCGAAAAGTCCCTTGGACTAAACTTTAACACCAACCAAGCTTAAACAAAAGCTCAAACTTAGTAACTGGAACTGGCTTTGTCATCATATCAGCAGGATTATCATGAGTACTTATCTTGCATACCTTAACATTACCTTGGGCAATGCCATCTCAAATATAATGATATCTGACATCAATGTGCTTTGTTCTTTCATGAAACATTTGATCCTTTGTAAGGTATATAGCACTTTGACTATCGCAAAACATAGTAATGCAAGAAGTATCTCCACAAAGCTCAGTGTATAAACCTCTTAACCATGTAGCTTCTTTGCATGCTTTAGAAATAACCATATACTCTGCTTCAGTGGTAGATAAAGCTACAGTGGCCTGCAAACTTGCTTTCCAACTCACAGCACAACCACCAATGGTGAACACAAAACCTGTAAGTGACCTCCTCTTGTCCAAATCATCATCATAATCAGAATCCACATAACTAATAAGTCCATCTCTAGATTTTTCAAACTATAAATAAGCATTAGATGTATCATGTAAGTATCTGAAAATCCACTGAACTGCTTTCTAATGCTCTTTACTAGGATTAGCCATGAATCTACTAACAACACTTAGTGCATGTGATAAATCAGGACGAGAATATACCATGGCATACATAAGAGAACCAACTACACTAGAATATGGAACTCTAGACATGTACTCAAAATTAACATCTGACTATGGACATAAAGCTGAAGATAATCTGAAATGTGTAGCTAATTGAGTACTCACTGGTTTAGCGTCATGCATATTAAAGCAACGAAGGACCTTATCAATATACCCTTTCTGACTTAGGTATAATTTTCTAGAGGGCCTGTCTCTGGATATCTCCATGCCAAGAATTTTTTTGTTGCACCTAAATCCTTCATCTGAAATTCACCACTCAATTGTGCCTTTAACTTTGCTATCTCTGTTTTATCTTTTGCTGCAATCAGCATGTCATCAACATATAGGGGCAAATATATAGCTGAACAATTGACAATTTTCAAATAAACACAACTATCATAATCAGACCTCTTAAAACCTTGAGAATGCATGAAGGTGTCAAACGTCTTATACCACTGCTTAGGAGATTGCTTCAATCCATAAAAAAGATTTCTTTAACTTACAAACAAGGTTGTCTTTTCCAGGAACAATGAAACCTTCAGGTTGATCCATATAGATATCTTCTTCTAACTCCCCAAGTAAAAATACAGTTTTAACATCTAACTGCTAAAGCTCATAATCATGCATAGCAACTATACCGAGAAAAGTGTGAATTGAGCTATGTTTAACAATAGGGGAAAAACCTCATTAAAATCAATACCTGGAATCTGGCTATAACCTTTGACAACTAACCTTGCTTTATACCTTATCTCATCATTTGAAGAAATACATTCTTTTCTCTTGAAAACCCACTTGCAACATATGAGCTTCTTCTCTTTTGGCAACTTTACTAATTCCCAAGTGCCATTCTTTTCTAGTAAATCTATTTTATCATGCATATCAGTTATCCACTTATTGCAATCAATGGAGTCAATAGCCTCAGAGTATGATGAAGATTATGTATTACCTTCAATTTCTTTTGCCACACTCAAAGCATAAGCAACAATAGTAGCTTCTTCAATCAACCTCTTGGGTGGATTAATCTCTCACCTAGACCTGTCAACTTCAATGAACTATTGCAGTGGCTACTCAACAATAGGAGGATCCTCAATAATAGGTGCATCATGAACAACAATATTTTCGTTATCTAATGTGTCACCTGAACCAACAAAGTGCTCCACCTGAACACTTGAATTCTGCTCACTCTCAATAGGAATATTAGTAGGCAGTTTATCGTGAAGCATAGCAGATTCATTAAAGACAACATTTCTGCGCTAATCACAACCTTATTTGTTTCAGGATTTCACAACTTATATCCTTTAACACTAGATTTATAACCAAGAAAGATGCACTTAGCAGTTCTAGGCTCTAATTTTTTATTATCAACATGAGCATAAGCAGTACAACAAAAAACTCTCAATTCTGAATAATTTGCTGGGGAACCAAACCATACCTCAATTGGAGTCTTCTTTTCAATTGCAATAGAGGGTGACCGATTAATAAGATAGCAAGCAATGGAAGCAGCTTCAGCCAAAAAATGCCTATGCAAACCTGCATTTGACAACATGCAACGGGCCTTGGAAATGATGGCCCTGTTCATATGCTCAGCTATACCGTTTTGTTGAGGAGTATGGGGAATGGTGTAGTGCCTAACAATGCCTTCAGTCTTGCAATATGATTCAAATTCATTAGAACAGAATTTCACCCCATTATCAGTACGAAGCTTCTTTACCTTCTTTTCGGTTTGCCTTTCAACCATAGTCATCAACTCTTTAAATGCCGAAAATGCTTCTGACTTATGCTTCAAAAAATAAGGCCACATTCTTCTAGAGTAATCATCAATAATTGTTAACATATAACGAGCACCTCCTAGCGATAGCTTGCGAGATGGTCCCCATAAATCAGAATGCACATAATCCAAAATACCTTCTGTAGTATGAACCGAAGTATTGAACTTCACCCTCTTGTGTTTGCCGAAGATGCAATGCTCACAAAATTTTAGATCGCCGATGCTATACCCTTCCAAAAGTCCTCTCGTGCTTAATTCCGCTAAGGCAAGTTCACTCATATGCCCAAGACGCATATGCCAAAGATTAGTAGTATCAGAATTTGATAACCTTTTTGAAATAATAGTAGCATTACTTGTAACTGTCGTACCTCGGAGATATTTAGGCTATTGGAAGCCTTTCTGTCACCTTTCATTACAACAAGAGGACTCCACCTCCACCTAAATACTTGTAACTATTATCATCAAGAGTACTCAGCGAAATAAGATTTCTTTTCATATCCGTAATGTATCGAACATTCGATAAGGTTCTGATGGTGTCATCAAACATCTTGATCCAAATAGAGACAATGCCTACTACCTTACATGTTGAGTCATCACCCATCAAAACAGAACCAACACTATTGACTGGCTCATAAGCGGTAAACCAATATCTATTCGAGCACATATGAAAAGTGCAGGCAATATCAAGAATCCATTCATCATTAGTTTTAGCACATCCAGCAAAAACAGAAACAACAAGCATCTCACCATTAGAACTACTATCACGAGTCATATTTGTTGTACCTTTATCTTCTGTTTTACCTTTCGGTTTGTATGTGCCGTTCCTCTTTTCTTTGTTCTGTAACTTGTAGCATTCAGACATATCGTGCCCACTTTTCTTGTAATATTTGCACGACTTGTACTTGCCCCTGGATTTCAACCAGTCCTTATAGCCGTTCAAACTTTTGCCTTGAGATCCATTGTTTGAGTTCTTCTCCTTTTGCCTGCCACGAACAGACAAGCCTTCTGCTTGTGAACCTGAACCTTCAGAAGACACCATCTGTTTCATCTTTTTCTTGGCATGCAAGGCTACATAAACCTCATCGAGGGTCAGTGTATCACGACTATATAATATGGTATCTCTAAAATTTGAGCATGAACTAGACAGAGAACACAAAAGAATTAAACCCAAATCTTCCTCGTCATATTTTATCTCCATTGACTCTAGGTCAGAGACGATCTCTTTAAATTCTGAAAGGTGATTCAACACATTACCTCCCTCTTGCAACTTGTGTAAGAACAATTTCTGCTTGAGATGCATCTTACTGGTGAGATCCTTTGTCCTGCATATCTCTTCCAGCTTCAGCCATAGAGCACCAGCCGACGTGATTTTCAGCACCTCTTGCAGAATATTATTATGCAGGTGAAGTTGAATTTGGGATAGTGCCTTACGATCCTTTCTCTTCTCTTCATCGGATCAAGTATTGGCTGCCTTCTTCCCGAAGCCATCCATCGCCTCATCCAGATCGGATTGTGCCAATAATGCCTACATCTTGACTTGCCACAAAGAGAATCGCGTGTCCCGATCCAGCAGCGGAAGATCATACTTCAATGACGCCATGTCGAACAAACCCTAGATTGAAAACGGGCAACGAACGTGGCTCTGATATCACTTGTTAGAAATCGACAGACAAATAACAAAGTAGATCAAGAACAGGGAGACACCAATTTTTTACATGGAAAACCCTTTCGGGAAAAAACGACGGGCGCACGACGGCGATCTTCACTATATCAGAAAAAGTGTTAACAAAACGCAAGGATTTTAATGAGTTGTCAACTCTTCCGGTGCGGCTTACAAGGGGTATATACGGTGGCATAAAACTGACTCGAGTCAAAGATATAAAAAAAATCCAAAAAAGAAGAAGAATCCGTACCACAAGGGGCTCCGTCCCCCCGCACCCCCTGGGCTACGTCGTGGGCCTCCGTATGAGCCAAGTCTGTCAATGCGACGCTCCATGTCTCCGGATCTTGGCCTCTTTAGAATTCGAATCACATATCAACACACATTTTGGGTATATGATTTGTTTCAAGGGTCAAACGGTGTGCGATTTGGTTGGCATCATCATTATGCAATAACACTTAACAAGAGACAATAATCAGCTAAAACAGAGAAGCAATGGTTCTGTACCTTTTGGATTTGTTGACATGACTATCAATTAAGAAATAAAAAAATTCATGAAACTTAGTAGGAATGTAGATCCACAAGTTCGTAACAAGTTTTCAAAATATCAGGCCAATCAGACGCAATTTGACCCTCAAAGTGACCATCTCAAGGCTATGCCCCGATAAACCTACTGTTACCCAGGGTTTTCAAAACCGGTTCCATTTTTTTTTTTTGGGGGGGGGCTTCGATTTTTTTGGATTTTGAATTTTAAAATATCATATTCGGGTAAAATTCAAACAAAGTTGAATTTTTGGGCCGATTTTGGCCGGTTTGAAGTCGGGGGAGGGGGGGTTTGGTGGTCCTGTAAGACCGATATTGCCGAAAATCGGCCGGTAACCCAAACCATGTTGTTACCTGAACCGACAAGATCCCTCTCAAATCTACAAATCTAGTGCTCCACTCAACCAATCTCAGTCCAACTAATTAAATCAGGGAGCTATAAGTGTAGAATGAACTGACCATGTTTGGAGTCGATCCGAACACCTTTAACCCTGTACCTGTAAGCTTGATGAATATTGCACACAACACGCACTAACCGGCATTTTCTCTTGTTTCCCAATTCGTGTGTGTTCTTTGTTGCCTCTCTTGCTCTCTCACTCAAGCAGCAGCAACTAAGTACGAGGCAAAGGCTGGGTTCTTTTCTCTTTTTGATAACATCCAGGGACGGATCTACGAAAATATAACGAGGGGACCGATTAATAACATTTTTATATTGAAGGTGACCAAATAAAACTTTATTGTTATTTTTATCTAGCACATCTATGTGTGCACAAAGGCAATCATGGAGCATGAGGGGGACATCACAACCATTGATCAAAACTTATGGGGTGTTTGGTTTGAGGGATCTCCTCATCCTAGAATGGAGTGGTCCATAATGAGATCATCTTATAAATTTTGTGGGATGGTATCAATCCTCATTTTGTACTAGCCTCATGCATATGACATCAATACTAACCCATTCTATTCCTCGAACTAAACAAGTGGGTCTGGTTCGGAGTTAGGAATCAGATGATCAATTCATCGTCCCGTCCTTCAAAGAAAACACCATATTAGTCGGCAGTTTTTTTGGGCTCTCATCTCCTCTCCATGTGGAGGGATTTAGCAAAACGTACATCAGTTTAGAAGATGGACGAATCATTTGAGGGTCTGGGAAAACTCTACTTGTTATTTGGTTAGCTTATTGTCATGACGGTACTTGAAGCCATGGGCCGGCATTGTGATTGTGCCCAGAAGAAAGCAGCGGTGGTGACAAGACTGAAGAAGCGTGCGGCTGGTAGCAAGCAGTAATTTGAATTCGGCAGGTGTTTGGGCCTTACAAGGGTTAAGGGTGAGTGTTGGGTCAGTGTCAAGTTGCGCCGAGGAGGAGGGTGTGAGTATAAACCTGAGTTACTGTTTAACGTAAACGCCAAGTAAGAAAAAGAAAAGTATTCTGTATCTCCCTACTGTTCTTCTTCCTCCTCTCGATCCCCAAAATCTGGTTGCCTTCACACAAGGTTGGCTCCCAATTCCAGCGGCGTAAATCGTCGGCGGCAGCGGGACACAACACTTACATGGCAGCTACTTTGTTCAGTTAAATACTCTGAGCCTAGAAAGTAAATCCAAATGCTACACAATCTAATGGCTCAAATATTCTAAGCCTAGAAAGTTAATAAATTCAAATGCTACGTACAATATAGTTCTAGAATAGTAAGACTGAAATCCAAATGTGGATTTACTAACTTTCTAGGGTCAAAACACTAACTTTCAAGGCTCAGCAACCAATTTTTCTTTCTAAGGATAGCAACTGTATTTTCTTGGTCCACACCTCCAAATGTGGCTCAAAGCATATCTCCTAGAGCTTAGTGCATGTTAGAGAGGCCATGGCCCCTCCTTTACTTTGTTAAACTCAAGGAAATTAGAATGAGATGTACTACTTATGCGGTTATGCTGCCCACTCTCTCATGTTCACTTTGCAAACCTTCTTAAGGCTGGCCCCCCTCTATAGTTTGCATGAAGTTCCGCCAGTCCCTAGCATATCTGGAATTGTATCCTATTATCATAACCATCAACAACATTCGGATTTCATCAAATGGATTGGCATCAGGAAAGGACAATTCTTCTACATGACATAATTAATGGGTATATGAATCCTGACTTCTGAGAGTACCACATGGGTTCGGACTCGACTAGCACTCTCGTTGTGCAAACAAAAACAGCACCTGGAAAGGCAAAGCATTTCAGAAGTAAACTTGAGAAATGCATATTCAGGCCTGGAATTCAGTCTCTTGAATACCTATCAGATAGCTTCATCCAATGCTTCACCATATTCTACTGTCCTGCACGGGCCCTAAAAAAGGCAGTAGTACATAGCTATCTATGGTAAATATATAATCTTGATCTAAATGGCCCATTTAGTCTAACCAGTTTGACCCAAAAGCTAAGTTTGGTAATTTTTAATGGCTAGTGTCAAAGGGATATCACAAGTATTAGCTGATTTGGATGGCATGTAAACAAAGAATAATTCAGTATTAACGATTGTCTTGTTGATGCTGATCAAATTCCACCAGACATCAGTATTAAGGATGCCAGGCACAAGGAAGGTCTCAGGTGCCTACTTTAGCAGTCCTAGGGGAGGTCAGATTCAGCATGACTGCATGCGACCCATGTGGGTCAAGGTGTGAGGCATTGGGGTTCCCCTCGCACTTCACACAGTAGCGGCAAGTGGTCTACCTCGCCTACAGAAGCAATGATGTCAAGGCCAACAGCACAGGGGCAGCAATTGGTTGCCGATATGAAGGTTGTGGCAGTTACGTGCCTGATGTTCTGAGAAGGATTTGAGAGGTTTGGGGAAGGAGTAGAACTAGAAATTTGGGAACATCAGAGGCAGCAGTTGGAGGATTCATGCTCAAGAATTGGGCTAAGCAGCTTTCTAGTTTAGCTACACTAGAAATTCGAATGTGCTCTCTTGGAATGTTTTGAGGGCTCAACTTCCTTGACAAATGGAGTGATCTAAGGGATACGATTGAAGAAAGTTCTTGCGCTTTTTTTTGCTTCCAAGAAATCAAGAAGAGTTCTTTTGACAGTACCTTCCTAAATTTTTTTGCTCATAGGCGCTTCAACAAATTTGCTTTTGTTCCCTCCATTGGTGCTTCTGGTGGTCTTTTCACGGCTTGGAATGGAGCTTTGTTTGATGGTGTGATGGTCCATCTAAACAAATTTGCCCATACCGTAAAGCTTACTTCTACTATAAATGCGCAAAGCTAGTTCCTGACAAATATTTATGGTCCCTATAGCCCGGCTGACAAAGCAGATGTCGGACCGGGATTCCGAGAATCCAAATCCTCTGTGCAGATATTGTGCTATTCCCTGGATCAGTAGATAGCACTTAAAGACACATTGTTGAATCATTTCATACATGACGTAAAATCATACCATTTATTAGTTTAACACATCAGAATTTACATAGACCGCACCGGGTCAATTTTTACAATAAGGGCCGAATAAGCCAAATGATTATATTACAAAAGCGGAAGCGACAACAGAATCAAAAGGGTGAGAGCACATATCTCCACAGGCAAGTGACTGGGGAAACCCGTGTGTGTCCAATATTACCTAAAGACTCAGATAATATAGGATGCACGCAAGCACCAACGGAGTCAACTAGACTGGGGCGAGATTGGAACGGCTAAAGACTAAACTACGCTTCATCATGTCCTAGGCCTCCAACTTCTGGATCCTTGTAGTAGTCGTAATCCTTAGGATTTCCAGCTTCTGAGGGTTTTAGGGGAAAGAGCGAGAATGAGCATAACTTTCATGCTCACGAGCCAATACACACAATGCAATAATATATATATACAACGCTTAACAAGGATGGCTCGGGTTCTTTTATTTGCTAAAGCAACATTTTCAATTAATCATATTTACAAATTCCTACCACTTAGCATTTTAACAAATTGCATTTGGTTAAAGATAATAATAGTGCAATATTGAATAACAGTAGAGGTTACCTCCACCTTCATGCTTATTTTGATTTGAGCTACCTCCACTCAATTTAACATCACTGGGGTACATCCACTCAGGGAAAACCAAATTTAGGGCTAGATGAGCCCGCCACATTTTTCATACCACCCACAAAGGTTTTTGAAATAGAACTAACTCAAGTTAAGTTCCCATGTTCGCCTTTGACCATAGGCACGGCTGTTTAAACAGTTTAGACTTTGTAGAGGTTGTACACTGTATCCACAAGAGATAGTCATACTCATTACCCCACACGATTTCTTAGTCATGTAGTTGAGTGACCGTCACAGTAACCTTTCAAACTATCTTGCCCCTTCAGTCATCTCACCCATATGGGGTTACACCCATACGTTGTGTGGGATGTTCACCACAACGCTATGGCAGCTGGAATACGACGTTCCACAACGACTAGCGCAGCTAGCAACTTCACCCTTTATCAGTGTCCCATTCAAGCTGGAACCATCACGCGCTTGCGCATTCCCATTATCCATCCAGTGATATACATTCAAGGTTTGATAATTTTACTAAGCCAAGTTGCACTTTGCAGACTTGTGGTTGTACTTATTTTACACGGGAAGTTATGACAAGATTAAGTCCTTAATCCATCCGGGCGGTTCATTCCACATACCCACCGTTTTCGTGCTACATCCACACCCACCATCCATTCCATCTGCCCAGATGTGGTAATAGCAAGTTATTAGGGTTTTGAGGAGTAAAACCAAATTATCTCATTCATATCAGTCGTGGACCACCAATGACTTCCCAAATTCATTTCATGTTTGAAGAGATGATGTTTGGGGTATTTAATACCCCGGTACTTAAGCAAGACTAGCATGTCGCTTAAGTACAACCTATAGCTAGTATTACCACATAGTTACTAGGGTGACATGGAATAATGGATTCAAATATCAAAGGATGTCATATTAATTAATTAATCATCAAATGGGTATTTAACTACCTTAAGCTTTAACATACATTTGATTAAAGAATTAAAGCATGCAGTTTTGTTAATTTAAATGAATATAATTTACATAAAATGTAGGATCAAAATGATCAAAGCATTGACTCGCCTGGGTCAATTTACTACGGCCCTGATCTTACTCAAAGCCTTCTCAGTCAGTGGTCCTGAATTCTTGGTCCACGTCTTTATTTGAATCTTGATCCTGCTCGAGTTGTTGTTTCTTCGGGACTCCAACTTCTAATTACATGACAAACGATTGAAAACCAAATAAATCTAAAGAACTTCACAAGACCAAATAAATTCAATTGAGCTTGAACAAGATTTGCGATGATCGAGATTATGAGAGAAGATTTTGCGAATGGGGGGATGTTTGACAAAGTCAAACGATTATTTAAGCGGAAGGAAAATGGCAGAAAAACTCTATCAGGAGGGAAAACAAGGGATGATCAAGGTTGAAGGAACATATGCGGGGATATTCACTTCGGATTCGAAGGATGGCAAGATATTGCCGATCGAGGAAAGAACATAGCTTGATCTTTTAATTTCAAGAGTTTCTTTAATTATTGGATATCAATTAAGGAAGTCCCATGAGTTGGGTTAGACTTATGATAGATATGAGTCTAGAAGAACACGGAGCATTATTTGAAGAGCACTAACATTAGAGATTAGGGTGTGAGTTTATGATGCGAAGAGCATAATTTTTAATTTGTGAGTTAAACTTGGAGTCCAATTTTACCGGAGTTCTCGATTAAGGTTGTGCTTGGAATTGTTGATACATTAATTATTTCTTAAAAACCATTGGTGATTTATATTTACGGATAAAGATAGGATGACTGATATTGGGCAAGATTACATGTTTGGCAAGACTTCAGATTTAAATTGCATTTTAATAATAGATGGTAAAGGCATATTAGTTACTTACTTCACTTTTAACTTATTTTCCGCTTACACAAGAATGTATATATCCATGCTTAAGTTATAATTAAGATACGGATTAGAGACTTAAGATTCACAAGATTCTTTTTCCTTAATTATTAAATTGTCATTTTAAATGTCTTCAAGATTTTTGGGGTATGGAGATGATACAAGATATTTTTGCCGAGCTTATTCTCACACCAATTATTTTTAATTATCTTTTATAACTTTAGATCAGGAGATAAAGAGGCGATAGCTTTCAATTAGATTAAAGGAGATTTGATAGAATTTGCAAGATAATTCAAGTTTCTAAAGCAAGATATTGAGGACATCAAAATTATACTTGAATAGCTTCAAATTCAATTTCCCGTGATTTGTAATTTAAGTTCTTACATCTCATGGTTTTGAGCATTAGAGGAAGATTATTCAAGTTAATTTTATTAATTACTAAGCAAGTTTTGCATGAGTTTCAAATGAGAGATGGAATGGACAACTACTGCCTCCCTTTGCTCTTAGTGGAAATGGGCCCACAAGTCATATGAGAGAATGAGAGAGAGATAGAGGGCAACACATAGGGGAGCAGAGGAGCCAGGGGATAGGCAAAAGGGTGCACGGGAGCGGCTTGGTCAACGGCGAGTGGCGGCCGAAAGGGCGATGAAGACTGGAAAAATGAGCCGCCGGGGAGGGAAGGAAGCCAAGGGAGCCGACGTTGGGGCTGGGGCGGCGCCAAGCAGGAGGTGGCGGCGATTGGAGCGGCCGGGTGCAGATGGAAGCGGCGGCCGAACATGGGCCGCAGCGGCCGGAGCGAGGAGAGGGAGAGGGGAGGCAAGCATGGGCAGCTCGTGGCGGCGGAGGAGCACTGGAGCGGGCTGGCGACGAGAGCCTGGGGCGGCGCGGGGTGGTTCACGGCGGCGGTGGCCTAGGGTGGCGGGGACCTTTAGCCGGTGGTTGGGGGAGGTTGAGGGCGACGGGGCGAAGCTCCTACCGTGAGGAATTGACTTGAGGAGCTTCGAGGAGGAGACAACGGCGGTGGAGCTCCATTCGGCCGGAATAGGGGGAGAGTGGCGCTCCGGTGATTCCTGTGAATGGAATTCTAATTAAATCGGCGAGGGGGTAGAGGGCGCATGGGAACATGCTTAGACGCAAGAGGACTTGAAGATTCTTTGTCGTGGCGGTCGGAACGGCAGGAGAGGCGGTGGCGACCGAGAACAGGGCACGGGTGGTGCACGGCTCGGGAGGAAGGAGCAACGCGCGGGGGGGGGAGGCAAAATGGTGAGGCCTCCGAGACTGCTTATAGTCATGGGGAGATGGATGGAGCCGCATAGTCCCAAGGGGCAGTATGGCTTGGTTCAAAAGGACGAGAGTAGGCGGCCGAGAAGATGGGACGGGACGGGGCAAGCAGGCATCATGGACGCTCTTCTTGTGGCAGGAGGCATGCAGGCGCATGCGCAGATGGGTCAAGGCCAACAGCAATCTTGGACGAGTTGGGACAGGCTGACGAAGGCACGGGCGACGGGATGGCACGCGAGGTGCAGGCACGGCTAGAGGCGAAACGTGGCGGGGCGGAAGCTCGGCGCTGGGTCAATGGAGCAGGTGCGCGCAGGGTTGATGGCAGCGGGGTGTAGGCCGTGTCACAGCGGTAGTAGGGTGCTCGTGGGTGCTGCAGCGGGCGCATGGTGGTGCCAGGTGCTGAGGCGAAGGCGTGGCAGAGCGGGGCAGTGTGCGGATCGGGTCGCACGGGAGCATGGCAAGGACGGCAGTGATGTCATGGCGTAGGCGCGGTCGACAAGACAGGGCGAGGAGGGCTCCGGGTTCTTCGGCGTCAAAGGAGTAGGCGGAAGCTCATGGGCGCCAGGGATGGCAGAGGGAGGTGGCAGGCGGGCTCGTGGTGGTGGCGTCACGGGAGGGAAGGGAGGCGTGGGCGTCGGTTGGTGTTTGACCAAGCAAGAAGATGATGGGAGCTGGCTAAAAGAAGGAAGGGAGATGGGCCGGCTTGGCTGAAAGGGGATGAAGCAGGCCGACCAAAAGGGAGGGAGAAGTGGGCCAAGCCCAGAAGAGAATGCGGTTGGGCCTAAAAGAAGATAAACAAATTTGAGAAGAAGACCCAAATTTGAAAAAGAGAATTCGAAGCAAAATTTGAATTCAAGAAATTGCAAGAAGGTTTGAAACACAAACCTGAGCTTAGAGGTAAGCTGTACTATTTACTCGTCCGAAAACGAGACGTTACAATAGAGTTCACTTCTTGGCTTATAATCTTGATACTTCAATCTTTGATCTCTGGTTGTTAGTGGGTGACTTTAACTTGCTTTGTAGTCTAGAGAATCGTAGTAGGCCCGGTGGAAATATTAATGAGACACTGGTTTTGAATAATATTATTCATCATTTGGACTTGGTGGAAATTACTCTAAAAGGAAGATCTTATACTTGGAGTAATATGCAGGATAATGCTCTCCTTGAAAAGCTAGATTGGGTTTTTGCGTCCTCTGAGTAGGATGTTTCCTTTCCAAATACTTTGGCCATTACTATGGCTAAGCTCACATCAGATTATATCCCTTGTCTGGTGTAGATTGGTACTATCATCCCTATGGCTTCGGTTTTTAGGTTTGAGAATTACTGGGTGGAGTTTGCTAGTTTTGTCCCTACTGTTTCAACTTACTGGAACCTGCCTCCTCCTTCCACCCATGCTGCTCAACGAATTTCAACAAAATTAAAGGTCCTGAGAAGAGGTCTAACACTATGGAGTAAAGGGCTCTCAAATCTGAATAAGCTCATTAATAACACCAGTTTGGTTTTAGCTTTGTTGGATGGCTTAGAAGATCAACAACCTTTGTGTCTGGTTGAAAGGAATTTTAGAAAAATTCTTAAGGTCCACCTGTTGAAATTGTTGGAATCTAGAAAAATTTATTGGAAACAATGAGCTACTATCAGATGGGTTAAGTTTGGTGATGAGAAGACTAAACTCTTTTAGTCTATTGCTTCCTCCACCTTTCGGCGAAATTATATCTCTCTTGTCCATTGAAGATGGCACTTGCCTTACTAATCATGAACAAAAAGCAGCTGCTCTATGGATTTCCTTTAAAGCAAGGCTGGGGATCTCTGAGGCTACTGTCATGCATTTTAATTTGGAATGTTTGGTGCCTATGGTGGATGCTGTCTTTCTGGATAACTTGGACAGATGTTTCACAAAAGAAGAAATTGACAATGTCATTAAGGAAATGGCTCCAGACCATGCTCTGGGTCCTGATGATTTCAATGGCCTATTCATGAAGAAATGCTGGCATTTAATTGCTCAAGATTTCTATAAGCTTTGTAGTGATTTCTTTGATGGTGACATAGACATCCAAAGTATTTATAGCTCTTTTATTACTCTGGTGCCAAAGAAGTCTTCCCCTGAGAATGTGAATGACTATAGGCCGATCTCTCTGCTCAATAGTTCTCTTAAGATTTTGACGAAATTGGTTGCTAACAGATTGCAGTCTATCATTCTTCAAGTTATTCATGCAAACCAATATGGTTTTATTAAGGGTAGAACCATCCAAGATTGCCTTGCTTGGGCTTTTCAATATCTCCATCTTTGTCACTAGTAAAAAAAATAGATTGTTATTGTCAAGCTTGATTTTGAGAAGGCTTTTGATAAGGTTGAGAATCATGTTATCCTTTTATGTTCAAGAGGAAGGGTTTTAGTGTCAAATGGATAAGCTGGATTGAGAAGATCTTAAGTTCTGGCACCTCTTTGGTTTTATTGAATGGAGTTCCAGGAAAGGTTTTTCATTGCAAACATGGAGTTCATTAGGGAGATACCCTCTCTCCATTACTTTTTGTTATGGCTGTTGATCTCCTTTAGTCAATCATCAACGTGGCTTTTCATAGGGGTCTGTTTTCGCTCCCCCAAGATTCAGCTTTCTCTCAGGATTACCCAATTGTTCAGTATGCCGATGATACACTGCTCATCATGCTAGCTGATGCCCAACAACTCTTTTGTTTAGAAGGTTTGCTCAGAACATTTGTTGATTCAACCGGTTTGAAAGTTAATTTTCACAAGTCTTCTATTGTTCCCATTATTGTTGATCCAGCAAAGATGGAGCTTTTGGCTAACACTTTAGGGTGTAAGGTTGGTACAATGCCTTTTACTTACCCGGGGCTCCCTTTGGGAACGACAAAACCTAAGGTCATCGATTACTTGCCTTTGTTGGACAAAATCAGTAGATGGCTATTTGGTTTGTCTTGTTGAGGAACCGTCACTAGCTAGTCCAGTCCGAGCGATTACCTCGTAGACAATCTTAGAATCGTAAGAACAATGCAAGAACACAAGAACAGAATAGTAGATTGAACACAGAGATATGAGGGGACTTCTGGCTTCTCTTTATTGCTCTTCTGTAAACGGTAGTACAATGGTTCGGGTCCCCCTCCTTTAGATATGTTACTGGATTGATGAGGAGCCCATCGTAGGCTAGGACTACCGACCTGGGCCTGGTATCTTAACACTCCCCCTTGGGCACTCATTCGACATATTCATATCTCATCAAAACTCCATAAAAATCCAGTGGGAAAAATTTGGAGAAAGAGTACATGAAACACGTTATGTTGTGCTGCACGAATTGCCTTATTAAAAACCTTAGCCGAGAAACTTCAGGAAAACTCGTCAAGGGAAAAAGAGTACAATCCACCCAATTCCATTTAATCTCTAGGATTTATCCTTTGGGTACTCAATCTTCATGATCAAGTTTCAATAATGAGTTCGTGAATATTCTCCCCCTGAGTTCTGCACTTCTTTAAGTCTTATCATTCCAATTCCACGTATACACCTTTCAAAACTAGATGTTGGAAGTGACTTAGTGAATAAATCAGCAAGATTTTACTTGACTTAGTATGCAGTACTTTAATTTAGTCCATCTTTTGCAATTCATGAGCATAGAAGAACTTGGGGTTGATGTGCTTTGTGAGTTGACTCTTCACATAACCCATCTGCACTTGTGCAACACAAGCTGCATTATCTTCATAGATAATAGTGGGGGTTTGCGTGGTATTCAATCCACATGACTACTGGATGTGGTGAATCATTCACCGAAGCAAAGAACATTCTCATGAGGCCTCGTACAGTGCTATGATTTTTGAGTGGTTTGTCGAAGTTGATACAAGATTTTTCTTAGACGATTTCTATGAAATTGCAGTTCCACCACATAGGAATACATAGCCTGTTTATGACTTCGCTGTATGCGGGTCCGACAGGTACCCGGCATCTACATAGACATTCATAGTTAGGTCTTGGTTCTTTCTATAGAACAGACCAAGATCTTTGCTTTCTTGGAGCTATCGAAGATGTCATTTATTCCTTGCCAATGCCTTTTGGTAGGTTCTGCACTATACCTTGCTAATAGGTTCACGACAAATGCAATGTCCAGTCTAGTACAATTTGCTAAATACATGAGTGCTTCTACTGCACTCAAGTACGGGAATTCTATTCCCAGGACTTCCTCCCCCTCTTCTCTAGGTCTATACGGGCTCTTGTCTTGCTGCAAGGATCTTCCAACCATCGGCACTTTCGAAGGATATGCCTTTTCAAAACCGAACCTTTCGAACACTTTCTGAGTGTAGGTTGATTGATGCACTAAAATTCCTTCAGGGGTATGCTTAAGCTACAAGCCTAGGCAATATTTGGTTTTACCCAAATCTTTCATTTTGAACTCCGACTCCAAGTAAGAGATTGCTTTCTTAATATCTTCCAAGGTTCCGATGATGTTCAGATCATCTACATATACTGAGATTATACAAAATCCATCTTGGGATCGTCATATAAATACACAGGGAAAATCTTAATTGTTCATGTAGCCTTTCTTGTAGAGAAAGTCGCTTAGGCGATTATACCACATTCTCATCGATTGCTTGAAATTGCATAAAGTGACTTTCTCGAAGTTTCACATCGCATGATTTCTATTTGCTCTATCTTGGTGCGGTACAGGGATACCTTCAGGTACCTTCAGATGAATATCCGAATCTAAGTTTTCATAAAGGTATGCAGTTACCACATCCATCAATTTCATTTCTAAATTCAAGTTTACTAGCATTGAGATTAAATATCTAAAGGTAGTTCCGCCCATGACCGAGGAATAAGTTTCTTCATAATCAACTCCTAGTCGTTGAGTGAAACCCTGTGCAACAAGCATTGCTTTATATCTTATAACTTCATTATTTTTATTTATCTTTTGAACAAATACCCACTTATGCTCTACGGGGTGCACATGGGGAGGCGTGCGGCTTATAGGCCCAAACACATCTCTTTTATTCAGAGATAATAATTCTTCTTCGATTGCCTACTTTCAATCGTCCCAATATGATCTTTTCTTACATTCAGCGAGCGATGTAGACTCTGGATCAAGATCGATGGTTGTGGCAATTTTCTTTGCAAAATAAATATCGACATTAGCTATTGTTCTATTTATAGATTCTCCCGTGGTCACATAATTTATAGCTATTTCTTCATGGGACGATTTTTCTAATGCTCCTACTTGCTCACCGTTGCTTCCAATTGTGGGGGCAAGTTCCTTTAGTTTTTCAGCTCCGATGTGTGCGCACACATCCATGCTGATGTCTCCCTCTGTGAGAATGTTCAAATACGGTATTCCTTTTACTGAAGGTTCTATACTGGTGCTAGGTCTCAACTAGCTTCCCTTCTTGTTCTGGGGAACCTCAGTGATTGGTTGTGTCAAGTTCTTCTTATCCTTTTTCGCCAGGCGCCCCTGGTTACTTGGGATTCGAGGGGCCGTAGTTCTCGTCCTTATATTCTGAGGCCTCTGGACGGGATTAGGGATACCTTCAATTTCCTTTGGTATTTCAACCCTCTCTGGTGCATTGTGTGCAGGCACATGCGACTTGATCACACTCTTCGAATCACTAAAGTGGTCAGGCAGTTGATTCGCTAATGCTTGCAAATCAATTATCTTCTGGACTTCTCTATTTGCTTCACTAGTGTGCGGGTCATGTGCATGGATTTTCATGACTTGCCACGTTATTTTCTGATATTTTTCATCAAGGGGTTAATTTCCTCCCCCTAATGACGGAAAACTACCCTCATCAAATATGCTATCAGCGAAGCAGGCTGTATGCAAATCTCCAGTCATAGGGTCCAGATACCTGATTATGGATGCTGTCGCATAACTAATGTATATCCCAGACTTTCGGAGAGGTCCCATTACAGTTCACTGCGGTGGTGGTATAGGTACATAAACCTCGCAACCAAACCTCAAAGATGAGAAATTTTCGGTGCTAACCCTTGCGCTAGTTGCATAGGTGAATGGATGTCTTACGCCGATAGTCTAAAATTGATGAGAGTTGCTGCGTGCAGGATTGCGTATCGCCAACATGTAGTTGGTAAATTACAATTATGCAAAAGCGGTTGGGCAATAAATTTAATTCATTTAATTAATGCCTCTACTAGTCCATTCTGGGTGTGGACATGTGGTACGGAATGCTCAACGATAATTCCCATTGCCATGCAATAATCATGAAATGCCTTTGAAGTAAATTATCCAGTGTTGTCCATTCTGATGGACTTCACATGATGATTAGGGAAATTATTCTTAATTTTAATTATCTGCGAGATCAGCTTTGCAAAAGCGTGGTTTCTTGTAGAGAATAAACATACATGTGACCATTTCGAGGAAACATCGATGAGAACCATAAAGTACCTAAATGGCCCTGACAGGGGTTGTATGGGACCGCAAATGTCTCCCTGGATACGGTCTAGGAAAGTAGGGATTTCACCCTTCACTTTCAAAGTAGAAGGTCTAGTAATTAATTTCTCGATGGCACATACGGGGCACACAAAATCTTCTTGATTCGGGAAATTCTTTACATTGATATTATGTCCCTAAGAGTTGTTAATTATATTTCTCATCATCCTAAGACCGGGGTGGCCTAATCTATCATGCTAGAGACTGAAAAGTTCAGAGTTTCTAAAAGTGGTTTTCAGGACAGTATATGCTGCAGGCGCCTTAATGTTAGTGTAGTATAGCCTAGATTTATATGAAGGAAATCATTCTAATACCCTTTTTCTGTTTTCTTCACACTTTGTAATGAGTAGGTATTCTTTACCATACTCTTCTTCAGTCTCTACGTGGAGACCGTTAGCGCAAATATCTTTAAAGCTTAAGAGAGTTCTAGTTGATTCTGGGTATAACAAGGCTTCTTCAATGACTAATGTTGTGCCCATCGGGAGTATAATTGTGGCTCTTTTTGAACCTATTATACAAGTATCACTGCCTGCGATTGTCGTAAGACTACCAGCATTCTTACGGATCGACTGAAAAAATTTCGTCTCTCTTAAGATGGTTATTTGTTGTGCCGCTATCTGCTAAGCACACTTCCTCCATAGGACGCCACACACGTTCTGATATATAAAGTATTTATTAATATGGGGTAGGAAGCAATCCACACATAAATAAAATACTCCAAAACAGAACATAACTTGCTATTATTAATACGGAAAAAAGTCTTGCAGGACTCATCATAATAATTTAATGCTTTGCTCTCCTAGAGCTTACAACCATTATTCAATAATTCAATGTTCTATCACAATCATAAACTACAAATGACTATTAAAATCTAGGTGCAATGCGTGCACTAGATCGAATCAGCGAAGCATAAAGAAACTTCTACCTAAATCTGCTTCATGTCCATCTTCTCTTCTTCGGCAACTACGGTTGTGGCCGATCGATGTCCAAAGAAGGGATGATGGGGGCTGCTGTTGGGCTGTCCACATCCATGGGTGCAACCAATGACTGTGGATCCTCTATGCCTGCAATGACGAGGTGTGACTCACGCTGTCCTTTGCCCTTCTTCTTAGACTTGAAGGCATCAATCACGTGCTACGACTCACGGCAAACACGTGACCAATATCCCCATGTGCCACATTTGTAGAAACTTTTGTCCTGTTGACCATAGGGCTTCTCATCGCTCTTCTTTTCTTCACCCTTCTTGGTTTGAGTATTCTGTTTGGTCTTGCAACCCATGACCTTACCCTTCTTGCCTCTTTCCTTTAAGTGAGGCTTCCTCACCTTGTAGCTGTTAGCACTGACTTCATGGCCAACTTTGCTACTAGGCGGTTGTGAGATGTAGTTCTTCCTTAGAACCTTATCTTGAGCTTTCGCAACTTGCATGATGTCAATCAGTTCGGCATACTCCTTTTAGCCATCTTGACGATAGTTGCATGTGGATTGCACCGCATTCGGGTGAAAGGTAGAGAGGGTTTTCTCAATCTTCTCCTTATCTGTGATTATCCTACTACAGAGCTGAAAGCTGGTACAAATTCTATGCAAAGTAGAGTTGTACTTGTAACATCCCAAATAATGGTGTGTGTTTCAAATGTAATAAAATGAGGATAAATTAAAACTTTTGATGCCTCATGATATCATTTGAAATTTTCTAGAATTTTCCCCTAGTAATTTCTATTTCCAAAGAACAATGTTTCTATTGATGGAAATTGTTGTCCTTAAAAACTCCATGATCTAATATTGTGATCATCCACTGGAAATATTTTTCCTATCATCTTGATCATCCTTGTAACCTCTCTGAGAAATTGCATAATTTTTAGATTTTATTTGCTATTTCAAAAGAGCAAGTCAAACCAGTTTGATCTCTGGTCAAACCTCTAGGGCAGCAGCTTGCAAATTTTCTGGAGAGCAATGCAATGCATAAAAATTTCTGGAAAAATTACACAAAGTTTTTCTCTGTTCCATCAAGCTTCCATAAAAATTTAAGAATTTTTGGAGCTTCACAGCTACCTCTAAAAATTCCCTATCTTCTCAGCCTTTTTGAAATCAAACCCAGAAATCACCGTTCATCGGGCTCGGACCATACTCCGACTCGGGCTCCGACCCGAGCCAACTTGACTCAGCCCAACCATCTCACCTGCGTGTCGCATGCAGCCATCTGATCGCGCATCTACGGCCGAGATCGCGTACCGTTTCGATCGCAACGTCGATCGTTTGATCGCGATCCAACGGCTCGCGTCGACCCCTTTTTGCCCGAGCTCGCGGCCGCGCTGTGTCTCTGTGTCGTGGGACCCACCTGTCGGATCTATAACCTTCCTCGTGCCGGCGCCCGCGCAAAAAACGCACGCCACGTCGCCGCGCGCGCTGCCAACTCCGTCGACTCGCAGGCACGGCGTCAATCCACCGCCCCGCCTGACCAATCCGGGTGCGTCGCCATCTCACGCCGTCCCCTTCTCCATCCTTGGCCGGGGATAATACCCCTCTCCATTCCCCATTTTCGCTCACTTCTCTTTCCGGCAGTGGGAGAAAAGGAAGCGTAGCTCCCTCTCTAGTCCCGGTAAGCACCTCCGCGTCCGTGCTTTCTCTTTCTCCTTCGATGCCGCCTCCATCTCCTCTGACCTGGGCTTGTGTCTTCGTTTGTAGCGCTCGGGACTCCAAGGTGGTCTTCCTTGTCTCCAGTGCGCGCCCCGTAGGCCTTCTCTGCGCCGTTAGTGCTCCCGGTGAGTCCTCTCTCTCTTTAGCGCGTCATCTTGCGTCCCCTAGCTTATGGATCTTTTCCCCTCAACCAATTTTGGGTTTCGGTCGCAGGAGCGCTCAGAATTAAGTTTTTCCCCTTTCTTGGCCGTGAGCACCCTCTTCTTCTCCGGCGATGGCTCGGTAAGCCATCCTTCAATTCCTCGCTCGTGCACCATCTTGAGGCACCTAGAATGCATCCTCCATCACCCATTCCTTCTCTCTGTCCTCAGGTGGAGCTCTCCTCGGTGAGGTGCCGCTGCCGCCTCGGGATCTTGTTGCCGGCTCGACTCCAGCAACCCCTCCACCTCCGGGTCATCGTGGTGAGTCCCTGGAGCCCCCCTATTGCTTATGCGTGAGCTAGCTAGATCTTTTAGCCATCGGGTTGTGTTATGCACCGTAGCCGTAGCTTTGCCTTCGCTCATCGCCGTCGCGCCGCCGCGTCGAACCACCTCCGGCCTCGCCGCCGGTGCCATCGTGTGCGCCAGGTGGTGGGCTTTCCATTTTGAGCACCCACTTGGGCCGCCATGGCGCGTAGCGCCGGCGAGCCACCGGGAAAGCTCGCGGTCGCACGCCCGAGAGTGTGGCGCGTTTCGACCACCACTATAGCAGGTCATTAAAGGCTAATGATTGTTTAGGTTTTAATGACTGTCTTAAGCAGGTTAGTGAGTCTATTACATGTGGGGCCGAGCACAGTAAACGTGGGGTAAATACCGGTTTAGCTCTGAGATTGACAAGTGGGCCCGAGAACTTAAGTGCACAGTGGTGAACTCATGAACCGGCCATAGACCCTCGGTCCATGCACTATGCTGTGGACCGGGTGTATGACATGTGGACCCCACATGTCAGGCCGAATCGAAAATTATCTGGAAAATAGAAAAATGGCACAGTTCAAGGGACCCCATTGGTCAGTGAGTTGGGCTAGGCTAGCCTGGGTATTAAAAGTATTGTATGTTATTATAATTTCCGAAATGCTTTATTTGTGAACTGAAAATTGGTTAAACTTCAAAATTGCATAAGTAATTCATATTAGCTCCAAAATTGATGATTCAAATTTTGTTAGTTTCATTTTTAAATGTACTTTATTATAAAAATGGTTTAAACCTTGTTACTATTCCATAAATCATATTTGGAAAAATTACTTTAGGTGTAGTATTATTGTTGCACTAAAAATTGCTCTAACTTTAAAAATGCATAAGTATTTCTCCGTAACTCCAAAAAGAGTAAACTCAATTTTGTTAGAATCCTCTATTAGTGTAGTTTATTTTAAAATAGGTCGTGAGCATGACACTATTACTGAAAATCTTATTTTGCATGTAACTTGAGTACTACTTTCACAACTTTGAAAAATCATAGGAAATGCATCTTGGCTCCACATGAGGTGAATCAAATTCCATTGTTCATCTCATGTGGTGCTCTTCATACCATAAAAATTTTAAGTGTACCACTGTTCTGGAAATTGTCACCAAAATAATTATTAGGATGAATAGTAACCGGTGGCATTTTTATTGGATTTTCCAGAAAACTGATCTTATAACTGTTATAACTTTTGCATAGAACATCAAAATGAGTTGATTCTTGTTGGTAAATTCATATAAAATCATGATCTACCTTCTGTGAATTTTGCATAATTTTTGGATGAATTTGAATTTTTGAGCCTTTTTGGTGTTATTTGTTCTTATTGTGCTTTCGACTTCTTTCGCTAGGTTCTAACGATATTATTGATTGCGCGAGTGACCCTCTGCAGCAAGATAATCAACCATAGTAAGGCAAGCAGTTTGATCATAAATGTCCTATTACTTTCAAGTCTAATACTTTGTTTACAAATTGTATGTATGCATGCTTTTGTGTCAAAGTAATTTTCCTGATTAGAGGTAGCTATTCCTATTGCATGGTTGCCCTTAAATTATTATCCCCTGCCACAAAACATAAGTTATTAATATCGCTGGTGAATTAGAGCCCAGTGATTTAATTATGCTCTTTTATTGTCTTTGCGGTGTCATGCTTAAAAATACTTAGCTACCGGTAGAATTGGGCGGTTTTCGACTTAGTCGGTAACCTTGATCATACAAAATTATTATTATCATTATGCTTAGCACTTTGTGCTTGGTTACTTTATAAAGTCAAAAACAAAATGAAACTGAAAATGAAATGTTTTAGACTTGGGCATATGGTTGATGGTGTGATTATCGGGTGTGTGGTGGTATGCCTAAATCAACAAGGACCGAACATCTTGTGTCACACTATCCAGGCATTTTTGTGTGTAACCACATGAGGGGGATATGGGACCTCTCTTGACTTAGTACTTTGGCGTGTGTTAGCTCCGGGTCGCATGGTGGATGTGTGCGTTGTGTTGAAAAAGAAACTTGTGTGTGTTTGAGTGAGTAGTGGTGGAGGTTATCCACTGCAAGGAGCATCGTCCTTTATAAGGAGGTGAGCATCTTTGATGACTCTGCATCAACGTATGGGGCTTCCTCCCATATGGGCGACTCGTAGTTAATGCACAATATTGGAAACGTCTCGTAGGACTTAGCCGTGCCGGCATACCAAAAGGAAGTGTGCTTAATCATGTGGCGAAAAGGCAGTCTGGCATGTGGGTAAAGTTGTACACCCCTGCAGGGTTCAAACTATTCGAATAGCCTCGTCCTAGGTTATGGACACGCTTGGTTAGGTTTTGCAAGAGTTAGACTACAACATTTAATTAAAACTTGATGTGGGTGGTATGAATGGGGAATTCATGCTATTGTTGTGGTGGCTATTGGGTTAGTCACTTCCAGGATGTCTTGTTATTATTATTACTTGTATCTCGCTGTTTTTATCAAATAAAATTAGATTGTAAAATTGCTTCCAATCTATTACATTATTGCAATTGAAAACTTGCTTTATGCTGAAAATTTGAGTCTAGAGCCTGCTCCACTTGAATAAGCTTGCATGTAGGTATTTATATAGGCCTGTTACTCTACACGTAAGTCTTGCGAGTACATTTTTGTACTCATTTGCTATGGTTTAATGTAATTGTTGCAGAGGAGGGAGTTGAACCCCAAGGGTTATACTTCTGCGAGATGTGCGGTGGTTTCGAGGACTAGGTTGGTGGCTTGGTTAGTTGCCTTGTGGGTTTAAGGCACACTACTTGGCTTTTGTTTATCACCATCTTATGGCACTTTGCTTCCACTGTTATTTAAGACTCTTTAGTTGTATTTGGCCGGTCGGCCCCTTTTGTAATAACTCTATATTGTATGTCTTTTGGATTGCTTAGTTGTGCTTTGGATTCTATTGTGTTGAATGGAATTGATGCATAATTTTTGTATGGGGTATGTGTACTTCATTCTGGGAAGTACATATACGCCGAGAGTCATGATATTTGATTTGTAATGCTTGAATCATCTTAATGGTTAAGTATTACAAGTTAAATACCCCGGGTTCTCACAGTACTCCCCCACGGTCTTGTAGTCAGCAAAACGTAGCCGGTTCCATTCTTGCTGTTCCCGAGGAAGAATGGTGTACTTCAGCTTCTCAAGCCGCTTCTTTAGTGCGGTCTATAAAGCTAGTGCGCTCTTGTCTGCCATATATTCGTTCTTGAGCATTAGGTAGAGATGGTGTCTGAGGAAATGAAGTGCCTAATCATTTTCCTCAGCAGTTGGAGTGGCATCCTTCGAGGTGCCAAGTCTGATAGCAGCACGGAGCTTCTTGGCTCCTAGTACGATCTCGACATCTGATGCCCAAGTCAAGTAATTTTGGCCAAGCTGGGCAAGCTCTTCGATCTCCCAGTTCGTAATGCCAATCATTTGCATATTCATGCAAAGAGTTCATAAGATTACTGCTGGTAATTTGCATAAAATGTTTGCAAAGATTCTTATAATGTTCCCGTATTGTTCTATGCATTTATCATGATTTACTATATTTTCAGTGATTAAAAGCAATATAAACAATCATAGATAATAAAAAACAGTAAATACAATAAATAAATTGCATAGAAGTAACAATAACAAAGTTAAACATGCTTCAAATGCTAAAATTGATTCAAAAATTGAATTCCCAAGGCCCTTTTCTGCTGGAAAAATAAAATTTTGATGAATTCAGCAATTTCTAGGGGTTAAATCGTGAAATTTTAGTTCTGAGAAAAAATTTCGCGTAATATTCAGAAAATCTGGGGGCCTTTTTGTAAATTTTGGGATTTCTTTTCTTTTTCCGTTTTTTTCCTTTCGGCTGACCGGGCCAATTTCTTGGCCCGCTTGGCCTTTTCCCCGGCCGAAAAATTCCAGCCCATTTAGGCCGGTTCAAGAGGAGGCGGCGGGGTAGGGTTTCCCTACACCTGCTCCATGGCAGTGGCGGCACTTCAAGTGTGTGCGGGAGCCGTGGTGAGCGAGGTCTATGGCAGCGGTGGTGGCGCCGCCTGTGAGGCGGGGCCGCGGTGGCGTCTGAGAACACGGCGAGGCTCGGCGTCTTTGCGCCCGTCTTGAGGCGGGTGGAGCAATGAGATCGGCCGAGGTGGCACTAAGCGTTTAGCGTGAGGCGACGCGGCGCCGTGCGGCGGCAGCTCAAGCGATGCAGCGTTGTCTTGTAGTGCCCATGCGACCCGTGTAGCGGTGGTCGGAGGTGGCACCGTCTTGGCGCTTGACGGGCGGCTCAAGTCGACATTGTCGGGCGGCCGGAGGTGGCACCGTGCGTGAGTGGCGGCAGCGCTTCAAGTCGGCACCGTGCAGGGTGGCCGGAGGCGTCGCTGTACGCGAGCGGCAGCGGTGCTTCAAGTCGGTGACTCGGGCGGCCGGTGGCATGGATGCAGTGCGTCGGCGCCTAGGGCTATGAGCGGGTGGCCAGGTGCGGCTCCATGGTCGGCGGGCGGCTTCATGCTGGAGGGACACTACTAGAAATCCCCATTTTCCCTAGTGAGTAACATACTAGGGAACATGCCCAAAACTGTAGGGAATTAGTTTCCCTAGTGGCATTCGTAGGGAATGACTACTAGGGGAAAGAATGTGGGGAAAGAAAACGTTCCCTACGGGTTTTTTTGGAAAAACCTAGGGAAAGAATCGTTCTCTAGGATTTTAAACGGTAGGGAAATCTCGTCCACGTGGCATTGTCATCTGACGTGGAAAGTTTATTTCCCTACGTTTCCCTTTCTGCTAGCCTAGGGAAAGAAATTAACAAATTCCCTACGTTATTTCTTGTATACCCTAGGGAACATTTTTATATAAATATTATTTTTCTATTGCTAATTCAAAATTCATCCCCTACTATTTAGCATGAACACTAGGGGTACTAAATTTATTTTTTTTCTAAATATACATACATTATTCAAATACTTATTTATATTCAAAGACGCTAAATTCACATTATCACTCAAAACAAAATTTATACAAGAGATAAACATAACAATATCCTGTATTTCCAATTGACCATCAAATACTATTTGAGGCACATTTGCACCAACATATACAAATGTAAACGTCACACTACCAAAAAGTCCAAAAAACAACACCCACGCTTGCACCACAAGTGCACAACACATATGCATACTGAAGTACAAATAACCAACAAGGTTTCTGACATCAAAATGCAACCCTTACATGTTAGTCATTCCATAAAAGAAGGCAACATGCACCACTTGCAACAAAAATATGCTTCCACATGTAATTAGACTGACAGATGCGTTAACATAACCTCCAAACATTCCTCGAGCAATCCTATTCAATATATCATCCGGGTTCTCTACTCCAACAGCTGAACCGCTGGTATGAGGCTATACAACAAAAAATAGTTCGAAGATCAGTAAAAAAAATATGGACTGGGAGCATATTAAGGTGTGTGCAACCAGTATTGGCATATCCAGAATATATACATGCAAATGGGGCTACAAAAGATCGACTGAAAAGAACAAAACTGTTTCTGTACATCAACAACTAAATATTGATTATTACCTGTGGTAAGTAGTTTTCGGGGAAGATATCTGTCAGATGTGTTGACAAAAGAACCTGAAAAGTTGAAATCATATCCCAACATCACTAGTAAAGATGTTAATACTTAAATTTGTCAAAATTTCCAGCATTATAAAGTAGAAGTGGATTGATCGCATGTCCACGTTTGAGTAAGCTATTTATGAGATATACAAGAGCCAATCAACAACATTAATCTGTCAACAACTGTTGCCTTCATTCAATAAAACAAATGTCATTACACAAGGAATTATTTATAAGTTAATATGTTATTGTATGCGGTGAATATAGAACCGTGTATTCCCATAAAAATATAGAGCCAGTAATCGATATTGACAATAATTTGTTACTCATGCTTGAAAAAGCGATGTCAAGTCTGCTTATTATTTGTAGAACCATCAAATGAAATAAACTTGGAAGGGGGTATGGGGTTACTACCTTCTTTGCACTCTATATTCTATATTAATGTCAAACACTACCATTGTATCGTCTTTCGAGTTTAAAAACAACGGTATTGTGAATGAAGTGATTTAGGTTTAAGAACCCATAAATCAGCCACATAATAAGGGTAGCCATTCAGTGCACAGTATTCACAACTCGATGCCCAACAACCATGGAAAATGACATCAAAATGCCTCTTGAATCGAAAGAAGATAAAAATGCGAGAAAATCTGAGCTAAGCAAATCATGAAATGATGGCTATAATTTCAAGTGTGGTTGTAAGGAATATCGACGAGAAAAGCCTATCGATTCATATTCAATAGTAATATTTTCCCAAGTTAGCTACCCAACCTTTGGAGGATAATCATAGTTTGCAAAATGGCTGATAGTCCCTCCAAGCAGACCAATACCATCTACGAAACAATCAGAAAAGAAAATTAGGCATCTAATCTTGAGCAAGGTGAGGATGGAGATGGCAAAGAAATTTATGCTTTTGTGTGTTCTCACCTTCTGTTAGAGTGCCCTTACCGAATTCATCCAATAAGCACAGAGATCTCGATGTTGCATGCCTGAAAATTTTCTTCAGTTGTATGTTCAAAATTATGAGACAACAAACTTAAGGGTGGATACTACTATGATACCTGAGCATTGTTCCAACTTGATGTAAATCTATCATAAAAGTTGACTGTTCAGTTGTCATAGATTTCCTTCCCATTGTACAGAATATCCTACCAAGCATTATTGAGAATGTCAGGGATGTAACTGTGTTTAATTTAGACATGTCCGTGCCATGTATTCTATGCATATTGGCCTTTGGCCTACGACAGTAATACATCAATTGTTTTCCTTAATTTTTAACATAGAAAACATGCTATATGCAAACAAAGTGCTTTTATCTAACTACCTCATCGACGAAAACTGTACAACAGTGCACAATAAACAATTTGCATGCCAATCATGAAGGAAGGAGATGAGCATACTTACTTCCAAGCTTCTATGGTCAGCAGACTCCTAGTGTTGGAAGGTGTCTTGTGGCCAAAGTTAGTGGTCGTCGGCATGGACCCTGCTGCCAAATCTGGTAAAAGAACAAATCAGATCAATGCATGCATAGATTAAAAACAGAATAATTAACATTAAAAAAAGAAGTACTCCCTCTGTTTTTTTTGATGTCCTGAGAGAATAGAATGGCTTAGCTGACGTCAAATGATCAAACACGGAGGTAGTAACAAAAATTTCAATCCTGTAACAGTTAATTGGTCATAGCTTGTGCATCATACTGGCAGCAACTAACAATGAATAAAATTCCACACAGCAACTGCAACTGCAATCTATAAAACAAATCAGAGAAACCTAGTATCATACAAATCTGATGCTCGAGGTTTCCGAATACAATGTTGTCCCCAGGTTTTCTCAGTTGAATAATGTAATTCGTTGTACAATGACTCAGAACCTGCAGTACTACTCCAATATTACAAGAACGCAAACATTTAAATGGAGCTACCTCAACCTGATCAACATCAACTTAAGAAATTGTGCACACAAATGCTGATAGTTAATATGAGGAAACTTGTAGCATAAGTTCAATACAAAATTGGTGGTAAGAGACACTGTTTGTATGAACATACTAAAACACACAACTTTGTAACATGAGATGCAAACCTCTTCCTGTAGCAGTAGCACCTCTTCCTGATACAAAATAGTTCATAAGCAATGCCGTTATGCATATATGTTTTTACCTTGCTTCTGAGGGTCTCAGAACAGAACATGAGTGTCTCCAAATTACTGCATTCATCATGAAGTAAACTATCAGATACATGCATATTGAGAACAACAAATAATCAGAACAACTGGAAAAAAACATCAAACTTTCAAAGAAAGAAGAGAAGAAGAGAGGAAGGTGAAGCAAGCAGAGACTAAAGGGAAGGGAAGGAAGGGAAGGAAGGAAGGGAAGGAAGGAAGGGAGGGCGGCGGCGAGGGTGGAGCAGAGAAGGGAGGTCGAGGTGCTGAGAACCGAGAAGAGAGAAGGAGGGAGGGCGGGCGTGGAGAATCGAAAGCAGAGAAGGGGCATCGGAGGAGGGAGGGCGGCGGCGTGGGAGAACTGAGAAGAGAGGGGAGAGCAGCGGCGCGGGAGAGGGAGCAGAGAGTGGAGCATCGCGGGGGGAGGGCGGCGGTGTGGGAGGGGGACCAAAGAGGGGAGGGCAGCGGCGGCAGACCAGAGAGGGGAGGTCGGAGGCGGGGGAGCATACGTACCGCGAACTCGATTCGGTGGCGGAGATGGTGGGGCGAGCTCGACTCGTCGGCGGCGAGGTCCAACCAGCGGCCAAAACCCGGGCGAGCTTGAGTCGGCGGCGAGGGAGGCCAAACCCTAGCGCGTCGCAACGAGTGGACGAAGTGGTCAGGAGTCGGGCGCTTTCTTCTTATCTTCCGCCTCGGCGCCCGCCTTGCCTATAGCCGCCGAGCGCCGACAACGACCGCCGTGGACCGCCTTGGCGCCAATCCCGCCCGGAGTGCCGCCTTGGTGGAAAGTGCAGCGGGAGAGGCCCGACGAGCGCGTAGTCGGCGCCTAGGCGCCGTCAAATGCCGACTTTTACAACCTTGCAAGAAGCACCGGGAGTGAGGGGCAGCGGCGAGAGGGACCGGTCGGCGGTGGCGGGACGCAACAGAGGCCGGCGGCTGAGCGGCTTGGATAAGGAGGACGAGGTGGAGGGATCTGCTGGGGGCCGGCGGCGACGGCTCGTGGAGGAGGAGAAGAAGGGGAGAGGGGTGGCGGCGACGAAGAGGAGGAGGGGCGGGCGGCTCGGGGGAGGACGGGGGAGGAGGAGGGGCAGGACGGTTCGGGGGTGGCGGTGGTTGCTATGGGCGGCAGGAGAATTTGCCAATGTGGGTAGGGCAACGAGGCGGTAGAGGAATTTGGTTGCGCTACGGGCGCCAATTTTTTTTGCTACGGGCGGTAGGGTAATTAAGCGCAGCGAAAGACTAACTGGCGTGGCGCTAAACTAAAACAAATAGCGCCCTGCTAAAAAAAATGGTGCCTAACCAAAAAAAACGCGCAGCAAAAAAAATGGCGCATAAAAAAAAGTGCAGCAAAAAAAATGTCAGGCCCTAAAAAAATAGTGGCAAAAACAAAAAAAAATACATTGCCTACGGTTTTGTCCATTCGAGTAGGGAAAGTTGCCACCATGGCGCTGACATGGTATAGTTTATTTCTCTCTCTATAGTCTTTCCCTAGTAATTTATGTAAACAGCAGGGAACGATTTCGTTCCCTAGGTTTTTTTTACCTTACCCCAGGGATAGATACTTTCCTTTGGATTACAATTCCACTACTAGGGAACGTTTTAAACTGTAGGGAAAACAGAGATTTCTAGTAGTGCTCCGGTGGCGCTTCGGGCGGCCGGCGGGTGCACAGCTTCGAGCTGGCGAGGTGGTGGCTCGCCCATTCGGCACCAGCACTATCCACTCCTTCCCCTTCTGCCCCCTCTTTTTCTCTCTCTTGGGCAATGTTGTGGTCGTGCGGTGGCTCTAGGCGGTGGAGGCCGGCCGGTGGAGATGCGGCTCTAAGCCGGCGATGGCCCGGCTGCAGACCAGTGGTAGAGGGGAGCCTGTGCTAGGGCGGCTCCAGGCCGTACGGGGCCACCAGACAAAATATTTTTTTGCGTTACTGTTCATGCAGAATTATTGTTTGTGCGCAATTACTGTTCATGCAATTACCATTTATGCAACTACCAATCGACTTGGCCGACGACTTCAAGTCGGCTCGCGGTAGATTAACATATTTGCAATCTCAAGAAAGATCATGAGATGTGGATCCCACTTCAAGACCGCTATGAAAAGTTCACCTTAACCAAGGATGATTGCATTGAAGACTGGATGTTGGGAGAAGAATACTTTAGTTCCACAACTCCATCAACATTACCATGTTGCTTTATGGCCAAAGGTAATGAAAAGGTAAGTAATGATGACGAGCTCTCTTATGATGATTTGATGAACATGCTAGATAAGCTAAATGAGTACCTTGGAAAGGAGAAGGCTAAATTTAAGGTTTTGAAGAAAGATCATATATCACTTCAAAAATTATATAATGAGCTAAAGGATGAGCATGAGTCCCTCCTCAAGGATCTTGCTAAGCCCAATGTGGATATAGGCATTACATGTGATTTATTATGTCGGACCCCAGGCATTGAATACCCAAAGCCCCCGTGTGTACCGTACTAGTCCCATGATCATTGGCTAGTACACACATCCATAACATTGATAATCACATCGATACATTCATACGTATAGAATAAAATAAAATATGGTACATAACTTAAGCAATTACGTTATTTACAACACAAGGGTTGACTGGCCAAATAAAAGCTTAAGTATCAGAAGTAGCAAAAGTAATAGTGGAAGCAAAATATGTAATAAGTCCAAAATTCCAGCGGCATGCCCATCCGAACCCTCAAGCAACCGACAAGAGACAAGTCCTAGAAAGATCTGTCATCGAACCATCTGGTACCAGGTGCAAAGAAGATGTCATTCGGCGTAAGCTCATCCTCTATCTCTGAACAACAATTTAAGCAAGATTGGGTACATTGCATACTCAGCAAGACTTGTAGTGTATCGCAAAATTTGTATAAATGCAAGGCTATCAAGAGATGAGGCTATATGCTACAAGTTATTTTCAGCATTAAGTAAAATTTATTTGCAATATCAATACGTAGTATTTTGCAACGGGAATTTAAAGAGTAGTTAAATAGATAAAGGACAACAAGTAATGTCGGCAAACTTTGTGTACAACACCATGGTGAAGGGAGCCCCTTCGAACATGCCTACACCGGTCATGCTTGCACTAGTACGGTCTACCAACATGCAAGGCTAGTTTTTAATGACTTAATTAGCTAATGTCGTCCCATACCGACACATGTGGTTGTACGCTTAGGCTCAAATAGGACTTGCTGGTATTCGGTCCTTAATTGACCCGGGTGGGGATCTCCCCTATCTACTTGTGACATACACCTCTCACACTTCTCAGAATATAATATAACTCACCCGCGTCGTAAACTAAGTTATTTTATTTTTATTTTTATTCAAAATAATAGAGGTAAACCCCTCTGGACCATCATTTCAAAACTCCCAATTTCATGTTCATCATGTCATCCTTTTAGCAAATTTTAATATAAAAGACTATAGCTTGACTAAGCAATTGTGCGATACTCACACTCAAAATTCCCAAATTGGCATCATCTAATGTCTATACCATAACCTAATGGTGACAACAGTAAGGATATCAATATTTCAAGTAGGTTGATGCATTGAACAGGATTACAACTACCGTTAACCCTGAATATGGCAATTTTAATCAAACATACACGCATACATAATAGATATTGCAAAAAGAAGTACAATAATTAAAATAGTAGGATCAACATGATAAAAAGGGGTGCTTGCATTGCTCTGGTTACGCTGAATACGAGGATGAAGTATCGTCGTAAAAGTTGTTCGAGCAATCGACGTCTAATCAAAAGGGCTGGAAGCAAATTAAATATAGCAAAATAATTTCAATAGCAACAAAATCCAAATATTTATTGCATATTCAGGTAGAGCATGATTTTAGATGAATTTATAAAAAATATTCATTCAATTTGGACTTTGTATGCAAAAGTTATTAACATTTTAATTTGCTTCGGTTTAAAAAATCCAGAAATTAGAAAAACGCTGACGCCGAAGGCGTCTTTTCTGAAGTTTACGCTTTCCAACAGAGAAAGCATATTCTTATCTGAGTTCTACTAAGGTTTACGCTTTCTAACAGAGAAAGCATATTCTCCTCTAACTGAAAACGACTTTTCTCATTTTTTTGATTTTTATTAACTTACATGTAGGGCCTACTTGTCTGTGATTCATATTTTTGTTTTATTGATTTTATTTATAAACCAGAGGCGGTCCCACATGTCATAGACTCATTATTTATTAACTAATGATTAACCCTATTTCTTTTTTTAATTAACTAATAAGTGGGGCTCACATGTTTTAAAACCGAGAATAGTGTGTGGTCCCACATGTCAGTGACTCATTTACTAAACACGTTTAAAATTAGATTTTTGATTACCTTTTCAGGCGGTCCCACCTGTCAGTGACTTAGTACTTTTAACTACTGTTAGAGAGAGAGAGAGAGAGAGAGAGAGAGAGAGAGAGAGAGAGAGAGAGAGAGAGAGAGAGAAGCTTAACAATGAAAGCACGCACGCGCCGAGAGGAAGGAAGCTTGTGTGCAAGGCACATCTTGAAATGGGAAGAGGGGTCCAATGCAACGCTAGGGGAGGTGAAGGTGGCTGGAGAGGTGGACGAAATCGGTGGTGTGGCGGTGAGTGGCGGCGAGATGCCTCAGGTGAACATGGTACTCGCGCTAGGGGCTATCACCAGGTGGTAGTGGGGCTCAAACCAGCTTAAGGTCCTATCGCAAAGGGTTTAGGTGTGGCTCGGGGCCCTAGGGCCGCCTAAGGCGAGCCGGCAGCAACATCCCACGGCGACACCACGTGCCTCACCAACGATTACGGCGCCAACACACTACACTATCCAAATTAAAGGTGGCTTATGCTCTAGTAGCTCACCACGATCATGAGGAAGTTGATAATGTGATCGAAGAAGGGTTGAGATAGCTTGACGACGATGAACAGAGATGGCATCAGCAAACTTCACGATGACGGACTATCCTAGTGGAACTCAGTTGAAATGAGGTGCATGCATAGCTTTAGGGGGACTCATAGGTGGAGAAATTAGCCTTGGTGGGGTCAAGGGCTCACTGGAGAGGTGTTGTCGTACATGGTGGCGGCGGAGACAGCGAGGCTTACAATGACAGCTCCGTATCAACAACGATAGCTAAAATGGCTGGTGCGAAGAGGTTCAGTGAGATGAGGTGATGCTCAAACCGGGCATGAAGTCGACTGGGACTCACCGAGTTTGAAGATCCTTCACGGCTACCTTGGCACCGGAGGTGGGGAAGAAGGCCCGATTACAGCGCTACACTGCAATGGATGAACAAGGGAGGGAGGGGGTGATTGAGTGAACCAATGGCGCAAGCTGACACACATGTCGTGTGAGCACCCGGATTTATTAAGCTCATAATACTTAGTCATCCAATTGACCCTAGTATTATCAACCAAATAAACCCAGTCTCGAGAGATGTATACTCCCCAGAATGCAGTATACATACCTCACAACAAAAGAATGTATCAATTCCATACAACACATAGTACATAAGCAACAAACCAGAAGTTAATATTAATAAGGAATAGCTTATTACAAAAGAGGGGCCTTCAGGCCAAATAACAACAAGAAGAAGTAAGATAACAGCGGAAGCAAAAGTGCCATAAAGATGGCTATAACACAAAGCCAATCAGTGTGCCTTAACCCCTAGGCATCTGACCGGACCGCCAAGCTAGTCGTCGAAGAAGCTGCAACACGTAGCACAAAAGAGAGGCTCAAGGAGCTCCCCTTCTTCCTCTGCAACAAAAGCCACAAAAATGCCACAACCACGGGCAGATGAGTACATAAAGTACTCCGCAAGACTTACGTGTGAGATAACAGAACTATAAATAGCTACATGCAAGCTTTATTTAAGTGGATGAGGCTTTGGACTCATTTTAGCATAAAGCAAGTTTCATTTGCAATAACATAATAGATTGAAGGCAATTTGGCAAAGCATTTTTAAATGTTGAAGTAACAACGAGATAATAACATAGTAACAACAACAAGATCAACCTGGAAGTGACTAACCCAAGTCACCACAACAATAGCATGAACTCCCCGTTCATACCAACCATGTCAAGTTTTAATTAAAGGTTGTAGTCTAATTCTCACGGGAAATAACCAAGCGTGTCCATAACCTAGGACGAGGCTATTCGAATAGTTTTATCCCTGCAGGGGTGTACCAATGTACCCACGTCGGACCGCCTTTCCTTTAAGCACACTACCTTTGGTATGCAAGACGGCTAAGTCTCTACGAGATATTTCCAATGGACAGTGCTAATTCTGACCCGCACAACCCACAGGGATAAGGACACAATAGACACCCTAACCGCCCGCCACGCTCCATTCCCACACCACACACACACACATTTTATCTTTAAAACACACCAACCGAAAGCGACCCCAATTAGCACCGCCCAAAGTACTTAGTCAAGAGAGGTCCCATATCCCCCTCGTGTGGTTAGCACGCAAAATTGCTTGGATCAATGGCGCAAGAATTCGGTCCTTGTTGACTTAGGCATACCACCACATCCAAAAACCACACCATCCATCCAATATGCCCAAGTCTAAATCAATCTTTTATTTTCAGTTTTTGATTTTACAAATTAATCAAGGCACAAGTGCTGGACATATAGGAGTAATAATCAGTTTTGAGTGATCAAGACCATCGACTAAGTCGATGATCGCCCATTACTACCGAAAACTAAGCATGTCTAAGCCATTTAATCGAAACTACTAAGTGATAAGAGCTCATCCAACGAGCTCCCACCACAGCAAATAACCTAGGCTCATGGGTAGTAGAGAATAAACAATTCCTACAGATTATGCAACTATAGGCTTGCTAGCGATATTTTAACACAAAGTAGCATGCATACATACAAGTAAAACAATATATTAAGCTTTAAAGTAATGGGACAATGATGGAAATGATCAAACTGCTTGCCTGGCTGTTGCTGGTCAAGTTGTGGCAGAGGGTCACTCTCGGGATTACCACAAATGTCGAAACCTAACGGAAAAGCGAGAAAGAACCGATAAGAACGACGAAAAACCAAAAAGATGCAACAGAGAAACTTCTCCGAATGCTATGAAAATTTTACAGCAGTAAGACAATGATTTATCATGAATTTAGCAACAAGAACCAATTGATTTGGATTCTTAATGCAAAAGATATGATGAAATCACTTCTGCTCAGCCTAAAAATACCAAACTGCACTATTCACTAATTTAATTATGAGGCAACATTTTCTAGAAAAGAGGTGATGCTGAGATTTTTACTGTAAAACCAGCACCTCATGAGATGAATAACACAATTGAGTTCACCTCATTTGGAGCTATTATGCACTTCCTACCATTTTTCAAAAACAAGAACTTGAACAAAATTATAATGCACAAGTCCTCATTTTCCTAACAGCAACATGCTCAAAACTAATTTTCACAGTGAGTTCATTAATGGAGGAAACCAACAAAGTTGGTCTCACTCAAAAATAATCTACAGAGCATTAGTTATGTATTTTACAAGTTAAGCATTAATTTGAGTGTATATTTAAAGTGAGTTTTAAAATCTAATGGCAAGACTGTGCTCTGGAGCTGAACTCAACTTACAATCCTTTTTTGGATTAAAGTCAAGTTCAAGACAGAGCTAACACAATTTGAATGACCTCATTTGGATTTAAAACGACAAAGATATGAACTTCTAAAGTTTATACCTTATTTCAGTTTACACTTAAGAGTTCACTGGAATTTCTAAAAACCCTAAAGACAAGGGAGGTCATAAGCGGCTCAGATCACACGGGGGAGGTCCTCAACGGTTGAGATCTTCCAAAGGAAGATCTAAACTATCAAGATCTCCCCGAGGAAGATCTACATCGTCAGGACCTCACAGGGGAGGTCCTGGACGGTCTAGATGTTCCAAGGGAGGACTTTGATGGTCCAGATCGTCCGAGGGAGGACCTTGACGGTCAAGATCTACCCGGGGAGGTCATGAACGGCTGAGATGACCTCGGGGAGGTCCTAAGGGGAGGTCCTAACGTCACAGACCTCCAGGGAGGTCTGGACGGCCACGATAGCGCAAGGGGGAGGTCTTGGACGCTCCAGATCTCCTCGGAGGAGGTCATGGATGGCCCAGAGCTCACGACCACGTGCTTGCACGCACGCACATGCTCGGACAAGGGATAAATGCGCGCGGGACAGCGAGGAGGTCCGCGCGCGGGAGGTCTTAAATGCGCGCAAGGGGAGGATTAAATGCAGTTAAGACACGCCAATGATTTCAATGATTTGAGCACATGATGAGCGCATTAACGCGGTGGATCTTTGTCCTAAAACGACAACAACGCCGCCGATTTGTCCGACAAAGACCCGAGCTCAAAGATGTGGTCATCGCCGGCGATACAGACCTCGCCGGCGACATCCAATGGTACCGTTGGGTCCGCAATAACCATGCGCACCCAATGGACCTCCTCTCAACGGCGGCGACGACCTTAAACGCCGGCGAGCCGGAGAGGACAACGAAGGCACCACACGGCAAAATCCAAAATGCGAAATAAAGCTCCGCGCGACATCCATTCAAGCGTGTGCCCAAATAAAAGCTCCGCAACGGCATACATGCGGGTGCCCAGCGCTAAAGGACTATCAGGGAGTACCTGGAGGTCCTAAGGTGCTGAGGAGGTCGAGGAAGGAAGGACCGGTGCCGGGGAGGAAGGGTGCTCCACGGCCAACGCTTGACTCGAGCTCCACTTTGTCCCCCTCTGCAAATGCCCAACAAATCAAGTTAGGACTTGGTCCCAGAGGGTAGGGCACAAATGGAAGCAAGGGAAAAGGAGGAAAACCCGGGGACCCTTGTCCACCGAGGAGCTTCAAGCTTCTCAACAATGGCGCCAAGAGAGCTGAGGAGAGGAAAGCTCAAATGACACGGTGCAAGCTTAGAGCTTAGAAGTGTGCCAAAGAAGCTAAGGAGGAACCCAATGGGGTTTTATACTTGGGAGAAGCGAGCACACGAGTGGGGTTAAGCTCATGGTGAGCTTAGCCCATGGCTCGGTTCATGGGGTTGGACAAGACACGAGGTTGACATGGTGGCAGTGCAGTGTGGTGGGAGGAGGGGGAAGGTCGACTGCATTTAATGCGGTCGAGAAAGAGTTGTTATAAGGTACACAGTGGACAGACACGCATTAACTCACTTGCTCAGGAACACGCATGCGTGACCAAGGAAGGAGAAGAATAGGGGAGGTCATGTTGACCGTTGGATAAGCCCACGGGGAGGTCCTGGCCCTCCGATGTGGTTTTTGAACCGTTACGCCTAAATGACTGGGAGGAGGTCCCAGCCACACGATCAAGGATGGGGAGGTCATGGCCTCACGATTTCCTTAATGCGTATGCGCACGTGGAAAAATGGGACAGGAGGTCCAAAGCGTTGGATCTCAATCCAACGGTGCGGACCTCCTGTGAGGTCTTAACCGCACATGAGCTTAAGAACATGAGGGGGAGGTCATGGCCTTAGGATTCAAATCCAAGGGCACACAACCAAAAAGGACGGTCTGAGGCTTTGCGTGAAGCGCGAGGGAGGTCAAGACCTTTGGATTTTGATCCAACGGTGGTGATCAAGACAGGGGAGGTCCTGAGCCTCGCGCGTGGCGCAAAGGAGGTCTTGAGCTTGCGCAACACACAAGGGAGGTCATGGCCATTAGATTTAGATCTAAGGGCAACGACCTCACGTGCGCGGGGAGGTCTGATGCGCATAAGACAAGGAGGAGGTCGTGACCGTGGATTTTAATCCAACGGTGCACAACATGAGATAGGGGAGGTCTTGCGCGCTGGATATTTTGAGGGGAGGTCGTGGGCTGTTGGATCTGATCCAACGGCTACGACCTCGTTTAGGTGGGAGGTTTGCTTAGTTTAACAGTGAGGGGAGGTCATGGCCATGGATCTTGGATCCAAGGGCTACGACCTCAACAAGGTGGGATGTCTAGTGGTTTGACAGCCCGTGGAGGTTTTTGAGATTTAACACACAGGGGAGGTCATGACCGTGGATCTTTGATCCAACGGCTATGACCTGATGAGGTGAGGAGGTCTTTGCGGTGTTGACCGCGGAGGAGGTCGTGACGGTTGGATGTAAATCCAACGGCTGCGACCTGATCAAGGTGGAGAAGGAGATCTGCTGAGGTGCAGACACGGTTGGGCTGGACCAGCTTTGCACAGCGGCTAGCCCAACGAACAGTGTAGGCTTTTAAATTTAGTTTTTAACAGCTGAAACTTAGCAGAATTATTTGTGATAGCAAATGAACTCCAAATTTGATGAAATTTTAACTGGAGCTTGCTGACAATGAGATCAACCTTGCGTAAAATTTCCAGAGGTTATTATGTAATGCATTTTTCTCAGGAAATTCATGAAGGTTGTTCAAGGATTTGTTTTACCTCCAAAATTTATCAAACAAGTTTTACATCTTGGGATATTTTTCAGAGGGATCCCACCTCAGTTTTAGGACCAAGGAAAACATTTTCCAAATGTTTGGCACAAGATTTATGATAATTGGAAAAGGAGTTTGACTTTTGGTCAACAAGAGCTTGTGTTTTTGGATTACACAACTCTTGGACAAGAATTACATGAATGTTTAGGGGTTTTCAAGGTGTGAGAAAAAGTTTTTAATTTCTACACATATAATTATACTTGAACAACCCTGTTTATACAGTTGGGATGTTACATGTCGAGGGCTTGGCGCACCAGGACACGATTGTGCTTTGGCGGAGCGCGTGCACCAGAGCTCGGGACGATGAAGTGTTCCGAGCGCTATAGTGGATGAAACTTATCGAGGAGGGGAGAAATGAAAACGGCAATGGAAGTGGACTGTTTTGATGCACCAGGGAGAGCTTCAAGTAGCGAGATGGAGACAAGAACGGTGACGAGAAAAAATGCAGGTGGCTCGGGTTCTCACGATTATCTCACCCAGCCATGAGTAGGCAGTGAGAAACAGTGGGTAGGATAGGTGAGACTGGGCAGACGTGGTCTCCTCCCATGGGTGTGCAAGGGTGACGGCAGCGCTGGCATGGGCAAGGTCTGGTGCTGCTACAGGGTGGAGGGGATGGCAGTGCAAGGTGGAAGAAAGGCTCTAACGTGTGGGTCCCACACGTTAGTGAGAGGAGAGAGAGAGAGATTAATTCAGGATTTTAAAAAGAAAGGCTGAAGGTTTGAGGGAATTCTTAAATATATAAATATAGCTCCAAAATTTATGAAAATATATGTGAAGGCTCGTAAGACCGTGATGTGAGGTTCCTCTTGCCCTCAGTGCCAGCAACCGTGTTGGGAGATGGCGATGGTGGTTGATGGGGGTGGGGGCGGGTTGGGATAAGGGAATATATATTTGGTTTTTTTTGGCAAAAAAATAACATATGTGTGGACAGCCCCAACTTCTATTGATCATGTAATTTAGATAATAATTTTAGGGGGAAAATCATGCTAGTCAACTAGTTCTGTTAAGTTCTATGTACCAAGCAGAAAAAAAAAAAAGGAGAAAAGGTGGTCAATCCGCTTGGACACTTCGACAGATTCATCTAGTTCTTGCCTTCTTACCAATTTCATTATTTCCTAGTTGAGTTCAGCCTGAACTTTGGTCTGACAATCCTATTCGGCTCAAAACATCTGAAATTCTTCGACAAATTCATCTGTTCTTGCCTTCTTGCTAGTTTCATCATTTTCTAGTCGAGTTCAACCAGGACTTTTGTTCGGCAATTCTATTCGGCTCAAAGCATATGGAATTGATAAGGGGGAATTCATTATTTGCCCTCTACTTAGATCTATTTTTAGAATTTACCCCTATTCCCGACGTAATACATTTTTTGCCCCTCACTTAGTCTGTTTCTTCGATTTTTGCCCTCTTTGCATTATTTTAATAATATTCAGCCGTTTTCCCCGTTTTGACCATACGAAAATACAACTTTGTCCTTGCCCCTCAATCTTTTCCCCATCCTGCTCTAGCTGAATGTGCCATGACCTACCCTTGGCTCGGTTCGTTTTTGCGCCCATGGCATACGCCTGCGCTCTCGGCTCCTCCCCTGCGCTCACGCCAATGTGAAGCTTAAACTATTTATGTGACATCTCTTGCATATTTCTATTAGATTTTGAACATTACGAGGGTGACAACAATCTGAAACATTTTGGATCAAGATTCAAGAGCGGTGGCAAATCACCACATTAGGCGCATACATATTTGGATTATAAAGGATTATAGCCATAGATCGATCAAACTCACCCAATGTAGAAGGATTATTGATGAGGTTAAGCATGTCGTCAGAGATGGGATGTACGCAATCTTTAGCCCAAGCAATGAGCCACACTGACCTGCCGATCATGGCCTTCACCTTCATGTTGTACTCCCCGCCACTGGTTGTACTCCTCGATGCACCCGCCACGGAGGGTATTCAGGTCCTCTCGGTAGCGAGGCACCGATGTGAGCCGAGCGAAGGTGACACAAGGCCGAGGCGGTAAATCTTGGCGAGGAAGTCCTCGCTGCTTGCGATGAGGAAGTCCCGAACTCGTCGACGGTGAACTCCTTGAACCGCCCGTGACGAGCGAGAAGTAGTTCTCGAGGAAGTCGTTGGTGGCGATCTTGACGATGTAGAGCGTTCTTTGGCGGGTCATTGGAGAGCTGGCCGAGGATGAGGTTGAGGTTCGGCGGTTGGGCGATCGTAGTAAGGTCGATTAAGCTGCGGCCGCTGCCTTCGGTCGAGTTGGTGAAGATCACTGCGTGGAACTACTCCGGCCACGGCGTCGGGATCGGGGGAGAGAGCCGTAGCGGCGGACCAAGGCTGGAGGCGGCGTTGGGTCGGAAGAAGCACCATGGGGGAGGTGAGCCGGAGGAGACCCGAGCGGCGGCACTGGCCATTAGGCGCTAGAGGGAGGCGGGGAGGAGCCGCAGCGGCGGACCAAGGCCAGAAGCCCCGCATGTGTGTAACCGTGAGGAGATAAGAAAGAAGGGGTACAAATGTCATTTCACGTGCCTTTGTAATGGGAAACGGGTAGAAATGATTAAAATAATGCAAAGGGGGTAAAATCTGAAGAAATAGACAAACGGGAGGGCATAAAATGTATTACATCGGGAATGGGGGCATTTTCTGAAAACCCAACTAATGGGAGGGCAAACAATGAATTCCCCCGATTGATAAAACCAGAGGGTTTTTAAGAATCAGGTCCGCAACGAAAAGCAAATGGCACAATGCATCAGGGAAGATTTTGACGAAAGGAGACAGGTTTTAGAGCTTTCGTAGAGTTTTTTCCCCTGTCGTTTCTTCACGCTGGCTACAGTATGCTGTTTGCTGGTCGTTTGCAAGTTTGGGATGGTGCACCAACCTAAGAGCATTTTAGAGCATGTACAATAGTGACGTTAACTGTCTGTAAATATTGTCATGTAGAACATAAGATGATATAGATGAGAGAGTGAGAGAATAGAGAATTGAACTGTCTCTCATGCAGCAATCGACTATAACACGAGAAACAATATACATTGTTTATGGAGGAGTTGTCTATAGAAACATTAAAAAAGACAACTCATTTTAGAAGCTGTCTTTAGCGTTGTCTATAAATGACATAGAGAGATAGTATAGATAGTAGTTGTCCATACTATTACACATGCCCTTAGTGTGCTCCCACACCTGTACCAAGCAAGGACAGGGAAGACTTGGTTCGTAGTACTAAGCATTGGAGGGTGGAGGTAAGGAATTTTTGCTCGGTCCAACATTTGTTTGGTCGCAAGCCATACAAAAAGGTTTTGGGCCCACTTATTAGTGTAATGGGGGAGAGGGAGAGGGAGAGAGAGTAGGGTGGAAGCGAAGAGGTGATATTTTATTTTGTTTTGGGTTCCACCTTAGGCGTTGTTCGGATGGGCCGGGATCGACCGGGATTGCGGTCTGATCCACGGGGAACATCCCGGCGGCGGAAGATTTTCCTACGCAGCGCAAAACTTTGTTTGGATCCTGCCGGGTGGGGAAAATCCCTGTCCGTTCCAACCTGATCCACGGGCGTAGGAAGACTCTCGTCGTAGGCGTGTTTCTTTCCCCGTTGCGTGCGCTCGCAAGTCGTGACCTTCTCCGAGTGCAATGGCGCCGCCTCCCCAACTCCAGTGTTTCCTCCTCTCGGACTCAAGTGACGACAGCGTCTAATCCTCCTTCTCCTCGTCCTCCTCTCCTAAGCACCCTCGGGGATTTGACCGTTCCGGCGACGGCTGGAGGACTGCGCTGCCTCCCTTTGCATCGACTTCGGCAATAGTTGGAGGACTCTCCTCTGGCCCTCGCGACTCTATGCCCGTCCGCTTGGCCGTCTGTGACCTTGCTTGCAACTTGACCTTCGGCGACCCCGCCGTGTAACATCCCAAATGTATAAATGGGTGTGTGTTTCAAATGTAAGAAAATGTGTAGAAATTAAAAAATTTTCTCACATCTTGAAACTCTTGAACATTTCTATAATTTTTGTCAAGAGTTGTGGAGTTCAAAAACCTAAACCTCCTGTTGACTAAAGTCAAACCCTTATTCCACTTTGTCACAAATCTGGTGCCAACCTTTGGAAATATTTTTCCTAGGTTCTTGAGATGCTGTGTGACCACTCTGAATTATTTCATAATTTTTAGAAATTATTTGATAAATTTTGGAGGTAAGTCAAACCCTATAACAGCCTTGATGAATTTCTTGAGAAAAATGCAATACATAAAAACCTCTGAAAATTTTATGTAAGGTTAATCCTGGAGTGAGGAAGCTATAGTTAAAATTTTGGAATTTTTCGAGTTAGTTTGCTACCTCTAAAAATTCCTCCAACCTCAGCCTTCAAATTTAAATTCAAATCTGGCACTATTCCTTGGGTCCGAGCCACTTTCCTAGTGGGTCGAACCCAACCCACTTCCCCAGCTCACCGCGAGGTCCTCCTCCCTCGCGAGGTCGTGCGCCGTTGGATCGGCATCCAACAACCACGACCTCCGCCACAGCCAACCTCGGCCCAGCTCAGTCAAGTCCTCCCCCGCGCGAGGTCGTGCTCCGTTGGATCCAAATCAACGGCCACGACCTCCCCTCTCATCTCGTCGCCGTTAGATCCAAATCTCACGGCCACGACCTCCCCTCTCCTTGCGTCGCCGTCAGATCAAGATCTCATGGCCACAACCACCTCAGCGTCGTGCGCAGCAGCCACGACCTCCCTTCACCGTTGTGTGCCCTTGGATGTAAATCCAATGGCCATGACCTCCCTTCAAAGTTGTGTGCCCTTGGATCACAATCCAATGGCCGTGACCTCCCATCGCATCGTGCGCACCAGCATGACCTCCCACCTCTGTTGTGCGTTGTTGTATTGAAATCCAACCGCCACGACCTCCTACCTCTGTTCGTTGCCGTTGGATCAAAATCCAACCGCCACGACCTCCCATCGCGTCATGCGCAACCGCCACGACCTCCCCTCATTTTTGTGCGTCGTTGGATCAGAATCCAACCGCCACGACCTCCCCTTGCGCCGTGCGCAATGGCCATGACCTCCCTCCTCTGTTCAGCGCCTTTGGATGTAAATCCAACGGTCCTGACCTCCCTCTCTGTTGTGTGCCCTTGGATTAAAATCCAATGCCCACGACCTCCCATCGTTGTTGTGCGCCGTTGGATTAAGATCCAGCATCCACGACCTCCCCTCGCTTGTTCGCGTGTTTCTTGTGTTCTTTTGCATGTCTTTGAAAAATCATAAAACATGCATCATAGTTCCAAATGAGGTGAACTCAATTGTGTTATTCATCTCATGAGGTGCTGGTCTTACCATAAAAATCCCAGGTGCAACACCTCTTTGGAAAATTGTGCTAGAGAATTTAATTCGGATGAACAGTAACCGATTTGAATTTTTTCAGCATTTTCCAAGCTGAGCAGAATTGTTTTGGCCATAACTTTTGCATTGAGAATCCAAATCAATTGGTTCTTATTGCTAAATTCTTTAAAAATCATGCTCTTGCTTCTGTAAAAATTTCAGAGCATTTGGAGAAAGTTTGCCGTGGAGTCCTTTTGGTTTTCGTCGTTCTTATCGGTTCTTTTCGCATTTTTCGTTAGGTGCCGACGAGTGCGTTGATCCCGTGAGTGATCCTTTGCAGCATAGTAAACAGCCCCAGCAAGGCAAGCAGTTTGATCATATCCATTATGTCCCATTACTTTAAAGTCTAATATATTGTTTAACTTGTATGTATGCATTGCTATTTTGTTGTTAAATGATATCGATTAGTGATCCTATAGATGCATATTCTGTAGGTAAATGTTCATTCTCTACTACTAAGCCTAGGATTACTTGCTGTGATGTAGAGTTCGATGGATGGACTCTTATCACTTAGTAGTTGCGTTGATAATGCTTAGCAATGCTTAGATAACGGTAGAAATGGGCGGTTGTTGACATTATGTCGATGACCTTGATCACACAAATCTAATTATTATTCCATTATGTCCCGCACTTGTGCTTTGTTAATTTGTAAAGTCAAAACAAAACTGAAAATGAAAACTATTTGACTTGGGCACAATGGACGTTTGGTGTGATCTTATGGTGTGTGGAATGGTGCCTAAGTCCCCAAGGACCGAATTAGTTGCGCCATTGATCCAAGCAATTTTGCGTGCTAACCACACGAGGGGGATATAGGACCTCTCTTGGCTAAGTACTTTGGGGGGTGTTAATTATGAGTCGATGGTGGTTAAAATATTTTTATAGGGATTGGGAGCACCCATGATTGCTTAATTTGGGCGGTGTATCCTACCCTTTGGGTTGTCGTGGCTCTTAATTAGCATCATCCATTGGAAATGTCTCGTAGGACTTAGCCGTGCCGGCAAACCAAAGGAAGTGTGCTTAATCATGTGGCGAAAAGGCGGTCTGGCGTGTGGGTACATTGGTACACCCCTGCAGGGTTAAATCTATTCGAATAGCCTCGTCCTAGGTTATGGACACGCTTGGTTATTTCCCGCAAGAATTAGACTAAACCTCTAATTAAAACTTGACATGGGTGGTATGAATGGGTAATTCATGCTATTGTTGTGGTGACTATTGGGTTAGTTACTTCCAGGATTGTTGTTATCATCTATCTATTGTTATTATGTTATTGTCTCGTTGTTAATTGCAAATGAAAAATGAATTGCAAAACTGCCTTGAATCTATTTAAATATTGCAAATGAAAACTTGCTTTATGCTAAAAGGAGCCTAAAGCCTTCCACTTAAATAAAGCTTGCATGTAGCATATGTATAGGTCTGTTACACTTACACGTCAGTCTTGCGAGTACATTTTTGTACTCATTTGCTTTGCTTAATAACTTTGTTGCAGAGGAGGTAGAGCCCCAAGGGCTTTACTTTTGCGAGATGTACGGTGGTTGGGAAGACTAGCTAGGCGGCCCGGTCAGTTGCCTTGTGGGCTAAAGGCAAACCATGTGGCCTTCTTTTGTTTATCGCCATCTTATGACTTTTGCTTCTGTTGTGTTTGTCTTTCTTAGTTGTTTTTGGCCGGTTGGCCTCTTTTGTAATAACTCTCTATATTATGTATGTCTTTTGTTGAATCTAGTTCGTGTTTCGGTTCTATGTCTTGTATGAGATTGATGCATAATTTTGTAAAGGGGTGTGTATACTGCATTTCTGGGAAGTATACATATCTCGAAGATACGAGTTATTTTGTTTGTGATGCTAGGGTCAATGGATGACTAAGCATTACAAGCCAAATAAGTTGGGGTCCTCACACGCCGCTTGCTACCCTGGCGCCCTACCCCCGCTAAGACAACAAGAAGTCAACAACCTACCGGATATGAGTCCTCACCGGGTCATGTATTTCACCCAAATTTTAGAAACTATGTTCAGAGTTGCAAATATGATTCCCATCTACATTTATATGTAGCGATGCGTGTGATTGGAAATGGTCCGGACTTTGGATTTAAACTAGTGTGGTTAGCAATGAGGAATTTCTTTGTTGAGATGTTTGGATTCAAACAATAGTGTGATATGCACTAGTATTAGTGTTAAATATTTTCAAGCGAGCATGTACCATTTAGTTTAGTGTTAGCACATTTTGGATTTTTGCATATCTTTTCCATATCTTTGGGTATTTCTTAGTTACATGAAAAATACCTGATTCTAAAAAGTGACAGGAGGTAACATCAAGATCTTAGGTCCAACCCTCAAACTGAATGTTGCTTTGTAAAGCATGTAAGTGTTGTTTCTAGCACTAGCAAAAACATAAACAAGGATATCTGGATCTTTCAGACTAGCTTTTAGCCAATGTAATTATCATCTGAGTCATGTGTGATTTGAGTTGAGTGACTTAGTGGATTGGTTGCCTTATTTCCTTATTTCTTTAGTCATTTCCCCCCTATAATGAGTATGGCAATAGCTTTGAGATGAGTGAATTCTCTACCGTACACTTTTCAGATCCTCTGCTCTACATTCAATAGGTTGCATCCACTGTATTCAAAACAACAAGTTTGAAGCTATGACATGGCTGAACCGTGTAGAAACTTTCCAGTTGCTGATTATGTAATGTTTATGTCCAATCATGAATTCCTTCTTGATTTAGTGTTTCAAAGGCTCAGTATTCAGAAAAGATTGAAGCTATTGCCACTCTATTCCTCGTGTATCGTTGATTCATTTCTATTGAGCAACTAGTTACATCGTTTGCCTTGAATAAAAAAACTAGTTCCATAGTGTTATTTGCACTCTAAATGTACATGGCTGAATGTAACTAGTTGAAGGTCTTCCATTAGAAATAAACTGTTCCTCTAAAATTATGCCATTGTTCTTTGTTTGCATTGTTGGCTTTGTCTAAAAGTGCTGAAACTCATCCAACTTTGGAGATTTAGCTATAAGTTCTATAGTGGTGAAGTAATGCTTATTGTTTGAACGGGACAAAAAATGTGAGATATAACTTTTTGCATCAGTGAGTAGTAAAAAAAGGTTTGACTGATGGGATTATTGTTCTGCAGGTATCTAGAGTTGTTTTCTGGTTTTCTAAGATGCTAAAATGTCTTATTTAGTGCAAGTCCTTCCATTTTGTATGAGGTGGTCCATGTGGAAATTGACCCTCTACGTAACCATGAAGTGGAATTGTAAGAATTTATTATCCAATTTCAGTGATTTGTATAGATATTAGTCAAATTAATGTGATGACTTGTGTACGTTAAGGTGAAATGTCAACTCTACTCTTGTAGTTGATTTACGCATGTGTCATTCATATGCTTATGTCACACTTGATCCAAGCCTGATATCAGATGTTTCTGCAATAGCATCACTTGTTATCCAATTTTCTAGAGATTGTATTCAAAATTCTAATATTTTTTTCAAAATTTATAATCTGTGTTTTTACATTTTGAAATTTCTAGACTTTTTATTTTGAATTTTATGATTTTTTTCGATTTTTATGCACTTTTTATTTTTTCGAATTTTCTGGACAGTTTGTAAATTTTTTTCTGATTTTTTTTCGAATTTTCTAGTTTGGTTTTGGAATTTATCATGAATTGTTCCAATTTTTAATGTTGTTTTTGGAATTTTCTATATTCTTTTTTTGCTTTTAGGTTTTTTAATATATGCCATCCCTACTTATCAACCATTTGCCCAAACAAATATAGGGATTAGATCCAAGGTGGTAAGAGATTGGGTGGAGAGAGGGGGATCAACCTAATTCTCATTTGGATTGTTTCTCCTATGAATAGATTTTCTCACTAGCCTAACAAAGCCTTAGAGAGATAATGAGTGTTAACCGTTGGAAGGAAAAAAAAAACTAGCATATGCCTCATGTGACATTTCTGAGCGCCGGTGTGGGTACCCACATTGTAGATGCTCTAAACCATGTCAACGGAAACCATTTGCATTTACACGCAAATACATGGGGCCAATATATTTTTTTGACGTTCGTATGATCGGTTGCTGTCCAATTAATTCTTGCATTTGCATATTCATGAGTTCTCTCTGTATCATACCTGCAGGGAAAGTCAACATTTCAGTTAGTCAAAGCCCATTTTTGTTTGGCAACTAAGTTTTAGCTGTACTCTGATTGATGAGCCGCTTGAGCCGTTGAGCTTTTCGCGAGAGTTCAACAAATAATTAAGAGGGAAGACCCATACTTCATCTCAGAGAGAAAAAAGTATATTCAATATTAATGTTATTAAACTACTCTCTGTTTGGCAATGTTTTTCCATTTACTTGGATGTGTCGTTTCACAATACTTGTTTAGAGGAAATCATAAAGGGTGCGGTTATTGTAATATTTTCAGTATATCTAGTTATCTACACACCCACTCCCACCAAAAAACAAACTAACTAAGCGACATCGAAAACCTAGGCGCGTGCGGGGCATAGCCACGGGCACGCTGCCGGCGGCGATTCGGGCCTCAACAGTGGCGCGATGCCGAAGTCGACCACAGGAAGGCGGCAGGATGGAGCGGTGCGGTGAAAGAGTAGGCAATGGCGCGAAGACATATATAGCGCAGAGAACAGAGGTAGTAAGAGAGACACGACGAACTGCCTGCCCCTCGCACATTGTGTTGACGTGAAGTCGTGGACTGGCAGTCAACGCTAATTAGGGGACAGATACACTTCAAGCGATGGCTTTGATTTGATCCCAGGTGCATCGGACGGTTGGGAGTGGTGTCCGTTGGACGGAGATCCAACAGATATCCGTAGATCAGCAAATGTGATTACTTGATATTCCTGGGAATAACTTCGTTCATCATTTGGTGTTTATAGAGAAGAAATACCAAGGCAGCAAGCAAATTTCCAAACGGGAAAGTGAGTGTACTATTTACACACCGATCACTTGTGTGTCCAACTGCCCATGAATTAGCTAAACTGAAGGTTGACTTACTGGGGTCCATTTATATGATGCACATTCTGATCTGTCTATCCATCATTTGACTACTTTTGGGATTAAAATCATTCAGATTTCTTAGCCGTTGGATTGAGATCTAAAGGCCATCCCCTCCCCCAACTTCTCTATTAAAGCACAACCCTCTCCAGCTGCTCCCATCTCCCTTCCACCCTGCCGCCCCTAAGACGCGCTACCATCCCGCCGCCGCCCGCGTTGCCGCTGCCCCCCCCTTGTGCCCGCCCGGCCTCCTCCTCTGCTTCCCCTGCAGCCGCCTTCTTCCCCATCTCCGGTGGCTACCGTCGCCGGATCCGCCATCGCCACCCCGCCTCCTAATTTCTTCCGCCGCTGGCCTCCTCCTCACTTGCCTCCCCCGCAGCCGCCTTCTTCCCCGTCTCCGGCGGCTACCGCCGTCGCCACCCCCATCTTCTAACTTCTAGTTGATTCCTGTGCTGCCCCGCCGACCTCCACCACCCACCACCCTCTTCCAACCCGCAGCCGGCTGCACCACTGCCGCCTCGCTACCCCTTCGCCACCGCCGCCGACTGCCATGCTTCCGCCGTCCCTCCCTCCCTCTATAGCTGGGCCCCGGTGAATCCAAAACCTAACTCGGTGAACCTTAGCCCTAGTCTGGCGCCACCGCCGTCGCCACCGGAGAAGACGACGTTGCCGGCCGAGCACGAATCTCCACGCAAGGCATCAAAGGTCAGGAATTCACCTGTTTTACCTCAAAAAAACATTCGACTGTTTTTTAGCAATTCCGATAAATAAATAGTACATATAAGATTCCATTTCATTTCCGCTTTGCAAAATGTACACTATTCATTCTGCAAGATAGCCAATCGAATCATCAATTAATTGACCGCCCGGCAGTTGACCCTGATCTCCCCGTCCGTCCCCGTGAGCGGGCTGATATTGCCCATGTTCACCATCGCCGCTGCGAAGTCGCTGCTGAACTGATCATTGTTCGACGCGTAGCTCCTGACCAGATCGTCCGTCGAGCCGCCGTCGTACAGAGCCTGGTCGGAGTGGAGCAGGCCCTGCCGGGAGAGGAGGTCGTCGAAGAAGCAGTTGTCGAAGGCGTCCGGCGTGGACGCGTCGAGCGGCGCGAGGCTGCCGTCGTTGCCGCCGGCCTGGGGGCAGCCGGCCCGCAGCTTCGCCGCGAGGGACCCGTCGATGTCGGTGTCGTTGTAGATCCGGGCCCGGTAGTTCTTGCACTGCGCCCGGCCGATGGTGTGGGCCCCTGAGAAAATGTGCGTTCACGTGGTAAGATAATCATGATAATAGAGATCGAGTAACATGCATGGCATGCATGCATGATTGCATGGTGAATTGAGAGGTAGTAGTTGGGTGGTCACTTGAGTCAGTGATCACGCAGGTAGGTTGTTGATAGCTGGTGCAAGTGTTGTCGGGTTGCGGAAGGAAAGGTGCTGAGTAGAGTAGAGACGACAGTCACCGATCACCATGTTGAATTCGGTGCAAGCAGACAGAGCGACGTATATATCATGTATGTTGGGATGATCTCGGCTAACAAACAATCCCGAGATTTAAGGGGGGCCTCGCTCCACTTGCGCCCTGATCGGGGGCGCAACCGTCAACAGTTGGTTTTAGCGTCCCGTTCACCTGCGCTATAAAAAATAAAGGGGGCTCGGCAGGCTTTCTCTCTTGTGTGTGGATCTAGCCTACGAACGCCCCAAAACAACCCGATCTATCTCGTGCGCTCTGGTGGGCGAAGACCGCAAGCCGAAGGCAACGTCGTCATCGTCAAGCCTCTGTCACCGTCGGCCTCGTCCGCACCATCGTCCCGGCTCTGCTCACTTCTACATCAACAGATCTACGACTCCAATGGCTTCTTCAGGTTCGGGTATGTAATCACGCTTCCGCTCTAATGATTAAACTAGGTGTTCATCAATTGAGATAGGGTTTAATGTCGCTTAGACTTAGTTTAATTCTCACATTTTGGTATCAGAGCCACCCTAGACTCATGTTGAACACGAATTAGTCCCCAACCGAACTTGTTGTGCCCGGATTACATGATTAGCATTTCGGATTTAGCATTTAGAAGGAGGGGAATCAAGAATTTTCGCATAATCTCTAACGAAATCCCCAAAACCGGATCCACCCGAGCCCAGATCGGAACCATAAGAACCATTAAGTGCGGCGGAGACTTACGTGTGCGTTGCCGCCGCTTTAGGCCTTGCTGCCGGTCATGTTGCGCCCTCCTCTAGTGCCGCGCCGCCGCTCGGCTCGGGCAGCGCTCCGTCTTGTAGCTTGCTGCCTGCCGCTTCGGCTCGGGGCAGCGCTCCCGTCTGTGCGCCGCCGTTGCCGCTCGGCTCGGCTGCGTTCACAGCGCGCCGCCGCCGCCGCTCGGCTCGGTTTGAGCTCTGCGCCGCCGCCGTTGATGCTCCCTCTTCTTGCGCAGCCGCCGCCGTGATGCTCCCTCTCTTGCGCGCCGCCGCCGCTCCATTTCTTCTTGCCGCTGTGCTTTTCGGTATGGAGGGAGAGAAATGAAATTAGGTTTAGGGTTTGGTGGCCCTTTTGTTTTTCTCAGGGATCAATCTTTGGCCGTCCATTAGATCCAACGGCCATTAGATCAACTTTTTTTTTTTTTTGGTTTGGGCCGGCTGAGCAAAATAGTTTTGGGCCGGCTGTTTTGTGGTAAAATGTTTGGTTAAGTTATGTTTTTTTTTGTGCACTATTAACTTGTCTACTAAATTTAAGGTTTAGCAGTGCACTGTTTAATTAACGGTATATTATGTATAATGTTTTGTCTCTAATTAAAATTGAACCAACGAGATATTTTGATTAGAGATTTTATGTTTATTTTGGCATTATGTATGCATATGATTATATTCTGACCAACGTTGTTTATAATCATATGTCGCCAGATAATATTGTTAAGTTCTTTTTCCATTTTCGCCCACAAGTGATATGGATTAGAACTGTAGTTTTGCATGTTGTTAATCAAACCAACGTAGGGTTAATTGCATGCAATATATCTTTATGTTATTTTAAATTTTTGCAGCAATAAACGCTTCAAATGTTGCCGCCACAATAGACAACATTGAACAGCTTACGGGAAGCAATTTTCCCGCTTGGAAAGAAAGAATTTCAGTTGTCCTTGGAGTTTTAGACCTTGATTATGCATTAAGGGTGACCCCTCCCATTCCCCCCCACCGACGGCGAGGAAAATTATGATGAGAAAAAGAAAACTTATGACACTAATGCTGAAAAATGGGAGCGGTCTAACCGCCTATCACTAATGATAATGAAGACCTCTATCTCAGTTGGAATCAGGGGAGCAATCCTAGATTCCGAAAATGCTAAGGAGTACCTGGCTTCAGTTGAGGAGAAATTCAGAGGCTCTACTAAAGTCTATGCCAGTACTTTAATCCAGAGGCTCTTAACCACTAAGTATGACGGGTCCGGTAGCATAAGAGAGCATATCATGATGATGACTGATATGGCAGGAAAACTCAAGGGCATGGACATGGAAATATCTGATGGTTTCCTAGTCCATTTTATTATGACATCTCTTCCTTCTGACTACACTGCTTTTAAGATAAATTACAACACTCAGAAAGATAAGTGGAGCATGAGCGATTTAATCGCCATGTGTGTCCAGGAGGAAGAGAGAATAAGGACCGAAAAGAAAGATCTTGTGAATCAAGTTGGCGGTCCTAACAAAAGGAAGTTCTCGGGGACTTCAAATCCAGAAAAAAATTGCATTACTCTCCTAATTCAGATAAGTCAGGGCCTAATGTGCACAATACACCTAAGCCCCATGTTGCTCTCTTTGGAGCACTTAAAGGATGAATGTCATACGCAAGCGATCGGGGCATTTTCAGAAGGATTGTGTCGGTTTTCTGAAGTAGCTCGCAAAAAAGGGTAATGATACAATAACATTTATTGATGAAACTCTTTATGCTGATTTCTCCCTTAAGTCTTGGTGGATTGACTCAGGTGCAACTGTGCACGTTACCAACTCTTTACAGGGATTCCATACCGCGAGAACACTAAGAAAGGGGGAGCGAAGTCTTAGAGTCGCGGATGAAAAAGAAGCTGAAGTTGAATCAGTTGGATCTGTTTCATTAGTTTTAGATAGCGGCTTCATACTTCTTCTTAATAATGTAGTCTATGTTCCTTCCATAAGAAGGAATCTAATTTCGGTTTCTTTATTGAACGATGATGGTTTTAAATGTAATTTTGGTAACAATAAGTGCGTTATTGCATTTAATTCAAATAATGTTGGTCTTGCTTTTAGACAAGACAAGCTCTATATGCTTTCCATTAATGAATCTCATATATCTTTGAATGTATGTGATGCTAAGCGTAAAAATAATGATGAGACTTCTTCGAAACTGTGGCACGGTCGTTTAGGCCACATTTCGAGGGGGAGAATGGAGCGTCTCATTAAGGAAGACATTCTCCACCCATTAGATTTCTCTAACTCAGACCATTGCATTAATTGTATTAAAGGAAAATATGTAAAGCAAATAAAGAAGGGAGCCACTCGCAGCACAGGACTATTAGAATTAATTCATACTAATATTTGTGGTCCTTTTCCTGTGACATCAGTGGATGGTTTTGATTCCTTCATTACATTAACTGATGATTTCTCCCGTTATAGTTATATCTTTCCCATTAAGGACCGATCTGAGTCACTTGACAAATTCAAGATATTCAAGGCTGAAGTTGAAAATCAGCACAACCTAAGAATTAAAGTGGTAAGATCGGATCGTGGGGGAGAATATTATGGGAGACATGCTCCTTATGGGCAAATTCCTGGCCCTTTCGCTAAGTTCCTTCAGGAAAATGGCATCGTTGCCCAATATTCTACACCAGGTGAACCTCAGCAGAATGGGGTAGCTGAGCGACGCAACCGTACACTTATGGATATGGTACGGAGCATGCTTAGCTATTCTACTTTGCAAACTGGTTTGTGGATGGAAGCACTAAAGACGGCCGCACATATTCTTAATCGGGTTCCCAGTAAATCAGTACCTAAGACACCTTATGAATTATGGACTGGGAGGAAACCAAGTTTGAAATATTTACGAGTGTGGGGTTGTCGTGCTGAAGCTAAGATTTTTAATCCACATATTGGGAAATTAGATCCTAAGACAGTAAGTTGCCATTTTATTGGATACCCTGAAAGATCCAAAGGGTATCGATTTTACTGTCCTGATAGGATAACTAAGTTTGTAGAAACAAGACACGCTGTGTTCTTAGAGAATGACGAGGACCTGGAGCCCAGGAAAATAGATCTTGAAGAGAAGCGGGTTTATGTTCCTTCACCGCTTATCCCGAGATTTTATTCTCGTGCCTCGGTGGTTGCACCTCCAAAGATACAAAATCGTTGTCGCACCCATCGTTGAGGTCTCTGAAATTCCTAATGTTGTACCTAATGATGAGCCTCAAGCTATCCCTCGCAAATAGTTTGTTGAACCTATTAGAAGATCACAATGGAGAGAAGATCTGCCATCCCAAATGATTATGTTGTTTATATGAATGAGGATATTAATGATATAGGAAGGTAGAAGATCCCACCTCTTATAAGGAGGCCATGATAAGTGAACATTCCTCTAAGTGGCTTGATGCCATGAAGGATGAACTAAAGTCTATGAGCACTAATGATGTATGGGACTTAGTAGAAATTCTGTGAGTCAAAAGCAAGAGGGTTGTAAGTGGGTCTACAAAACCAAGCATGACTCTAAGGAAATATCGAAGGTTCAAAGCAAAGCTTGTAGCAAAAGGCTTTTCACAAAGAGAGGGGATTGACTATAATGACACTTTTTCTCCTGTCTCAACTAAAGATTCATTCAGAATTGTTATGGCACTTGTAGCTCATTATGATTTAGAGCTACATCAGATGGATGTTAAGACAGCATTCCTTAATGGCGACTTGCAAGAAAACGTTTTCATGGCTCAACCGGAAGGTTTTGTCGTGGAAGGCAAAGAGCATATGGGATGTCGACTTAAGAAATCAATTTATGGCTTAAAGCAAGCGCCAAGGCAATGGTATCTCAAATTCGATAAGGTCATAAGGAATTTTGGGTTTAAGGAAAATGAAGTTGATAACTGCATATATGTTAAGTTCAAGGGGAGTAAATTCACCATCTTAGTTCTTTATGTAGATGACATCTTATTGGCTAGCAATGATAAAGATATGCTTTATGAGACCAAGAGATTTCTTTCATCTAATTTTGATATGAAGGATCTTGGTGATGCCTCTTACGTTCTTGGCATTGAAATTCACCGAGATAGGTCCAAAGGAGTATTAGGTTTATCTCAGAAGACATACATTGACAGAGTACTAAAGAGATATAATATGCATAAGTGCTCTGGCTCGCCTGCTCCTATTGTTAAGGGCGATAAGTTTGGGACATTTCAATGTCCAAGGAACCAATATGAAACTGATCAGATGAAGTCGGTTCCTTATGCTTCAGCTGTCGGAAGCATTATGTATGCTCAAGTATGTACGCGCCCTGATTTAGCTTTTGTAACCGGGATGCTTGGCAGATATCAGTCAAATCCAGGACCGGACCACTGGAAGGCCGTTAAGAAAGTCTTGCGCTATATGCAAGCTACTAAACATTTCATGCTCACATATAAGAATTCTGACAACCTTGAAGTTGTTGGTTATTCAGATTTAGATTTTGCGGGATGTGTTGATACTAAGAAATCCACGTCAGGTTATATCTTCACACTTGCTAAGGGAGCTATCTCATGGAAAAGCTCAAAACAAACCCTTACGGCATCTTCAACGATGCAAGCTGAGTTTGTGGCATGTTATGAGGCTACCGGGCAGGCTGTATGGCTTAAGAACTTTATCCCGAGACTTAGAGTGGTAGACAGCATCTCTAAACCACTCACCTTATACTGCGATAACGAACCCGCAGTCTTTTATGCAAGTAACAACAAGTCAAGTGGTGCTGCCAAACACATTGACATTAAGTACTATGTTGTGAAAGACAGAATCCAGGATCAAACCATTAGTATCAAGCATATTAGTACTAAGTCAATGCTTGCGGATCCGCTTACTAAAGGCTTACCACCCAATATCTTTCGTGATCATGTTGCCGGCATGGGTTTATTGGAAAGCCTCTGATTCTGGATAAAAGGACCTTAAAGCAAACCAACTCCCATAAAGTATAATGAATATCCATTTCAAGATGGAATAGTACACTATAGGTACTGTGGTTGTATGGCACTTCATTGGTCATGCAACGCATTACTTTGGTATGCTGTTTTATTGAGAATGGGCTTATGATGTTAGCCTTACGATCAAAGGGGAGAATGTTGGGATGATCTCGGCTAACAAACAATCCCGAGATTTAAGGGGGGCCTCGCTCCACTTGCGCCCTGATCGGGGGCGCAACCGTCAACAGTTGGTTTTAGCGTCCCGTTCACCTGCGCTATAAAAAATAAAGGGGGCTCGGCAGGCTTTCTCTCTCGTGTGTGGATCTAGCCTACGAACGCCCCAAAACAACCCGATCTATCTCGTGCGCTCTGGTGGGCGAAGACCGCAAGCCGAAGGCGACGTCGTCGTCGTCATCGTCATGCCTGTGTCACCGTCGGCCCCGTCCGCACCATCGTCCCGGCTCTGCTCACTTCTACATCAACAGATCTACGACTCCAATGGCTTCTTCAGGTTCGGGTATGTAATCACGCTTCCGCTCTAATGATTAAACTAGGTGTTCATCAATTGAGATAGGGTTTAATGTCGCTTAGACTTAGTTTAATTCTCACAATGTATACCCTAGCGCGAGTCCTTGGTACGATATGTGATGATCGATGCAGCACTCATTAGGTCGAAAGAAGCAGCCAAGAGCTTATGAGAAAAGCAATCGGAATGGAACAAACAAGCCTACCTATATATTAATATAGTACATATACTTCATGCCATGGCCATGCATACGTACGCACTCGTTGCCTGACAGGCATGCGTACAAAATGTAACAGACGTGTATGTGACTCATTTCCGTGGTCAGTGCATGCATGTACATGCATTTGAGTCATTTTTTTTTCTCTTGGGACATGTCATGTGCACTAGCTTGATTCTATATATGCAAGTACAGTCGACCATACGAGTTATGCATGCAAGGTGCACTATGGGTGAAATTAAAGCTGAGATCACTGACTAGCAGGGTAATTTGTGTATTCGTGTCAGTGCAGGGAATGAAATTTCGGAAATTTTGGTGATTTCGTCCCCCTCCGAATTTTTTTTAATTCGTTCAAAAAAATTCGGAAATATTTGAATTTGGACAAATTACATCCTAAATTCGATCTTGGACAAAATTCGGTCAAATTTCAAGTCCATGTTTCGTCCTGTTTGAAAACCCACTGAAATTTTGAACCTAAATTCCAAAATTTCGGTAATTTCCATTTGTTTCGTTACCCTCCCAAATTTTTTTTTTTCAAAACAAATTTGTTTTCCTGGTTCCGTTCAGTGTACGTACCTGAGAGGGCAACCATGTCGGTGCTGCTTAGCCCCTTTTTGGAGAAGGCGGTGAGGAGATTATTGAGGTTGGAGGTAGGCGAGGGGAGGTCACTGTTGGCCAGAGACGCGCTTGCTGTGGTGGCGTCCCTCCTCCCCAGAAGAACCGTCCATGACGGGCCCCCGAGCTGCACAAAAAGTCCAACACCGGTACAGTCACCACTATTTGTTACACTCCGCTGACAGAATGATCCGAATATTTGCTAGTAAAATTAGGCACTGAAGTTAAGCTGTAAAGGTAATGTGCGCGCGCCTGCCATGTACAGTTGATGACAGATAATATATCGATGGTACTGGCTAGCAGCTAGCTTAGCTTACTTGGACGACGGAATCACGTGCGGCGACGGCGAGGATGTCTGCGCAAGAGACGGTCTGCGGGCACATCAGCTCCAGCATCATCTTGATGTTGTCGATCACCTCGAACCCGCGCAGGGACCCCGCGTTCGGCCCCGCGCTCTTCTCGCCGGTGGAGCTGGCCGTGTCGTCGAGCAGCACGGACGCGTCGCAGCCCTAGCGTATACATGTCGACCATCATTATATCTATAATTTCATGAGGACCAATTTCTCAAACTGTTCGTATATATACATATGCATCAAACATAGAAAAATATATATTGCGCAAAAAAGGATGACTAGTTAAGCTATATGAGCAGCTGAGTAACAGACGAAGAGGACTTGCTTGCACGAAGCAGTCGTGGAAGTGAAGCCGGAGGAGGGAGGCGCCCATGCGGCGGTCGAGCAGCACTGCCGCCGCCACGGCAGTCCTGATGGTGAGAAGTGCAGCGGGGCAAGAAGCGTCGTAGTAGTACTCTGACAGCTGTGAATTGGCTACTGTGGTGGTCAGTGCGAGGAACAAGAACAAATAAGGGAGGGGAGCGTGCTTGCGAGACGCAGGAGCAGCCATGAGCAATCAAATGTGACTCAGCAAGCCTCACCTTCTGGTTTGGGGATCGCCTGGAGTACAGTTCCACAAGTATATTTATAGGCAAGAAGGAATTATAAGGCCGGCCAGTAGACTAAGTTCCTGCAGGTTAGCAGGTGGTGTCCTAAATAAGTGTAGTCCAACTATTTAATTTTGGCCATCAACATTTTTGTGAATATTTAATGTATGAAAATTACACAAGTTTTTCTGAGTTTTAAAACTTTTTTTTAGTATTTTAGTTCCTTGGAAAATTTCACCAAATTTTATTTGAACTTAATAAAGCTTAAATGGGACTTTCAAATGTCAAAACAATTTAATATGACTAATTTTAATATCAATTAATTCAAAACTATTTTATTTTATTTCTTTATGCTTGAGAATATTTTCCAGATTTTTTTGGAATTTTTTAGAGTTCATTTGCTATTTTAAAAATGCCATTTGGATTTTCTGGTATTTTTAAAATACAAAACCTAATTTCAATCTCCGGAAAATCCCTTGGTCCGAATTCTTTTTGCCCCGTCCCATTACTCCCGTTTTCGAGCCCATTTCCGCGTACAGCTTGCTTTCCTCTCTATCGCTCGCCCGCGCCTTGGCCACACCTGTCAGCCTCACACGAGCCACCGTCGCTGACGTGTGGGCCCCACCCTGCACTGTTCATCATCTTCGCCACCGTCTCTATTTCGGACTCTGCCACCGCTCGGGTTTCTTAGCATTCACGCCAGAGACTCTCTCGGCTGCCACACTATAAAGGGAGGGGTAGCCCTTGGCTTTCGCATCCTAACCGCACCGCCACCGCTCAAAAGCCCTAACCCTAGCCACCGGAATCGCTTGGATAAGAAAAGCCACCGTCGAAACCTTCGTCGTCGTGTTCCTTCGCCATCAGTACACCTCCAGCCTCATCATTACCACCGTTGGGACCGCAAGGACTTGATATACACCGCCATCACCTCGAAGTCGCCAAAGCGTCACAGGAACCCTACTTCCGTTGACGACTGTGCGCCTCCACCGCTTCGACCTCGTTGCCTGCCAACTCTGTCATCCCCTTGCGTCCATGAGTTCAATGTTGAGTTCACTGTTGCACCAGCTACCTATTGCACACCTTCGCTTGCTCCGCTGTGGCCCAGAACACCGATGACCATTGGAACTTGAGCCACACTACCGTCGAGCTGACGTGGATGCCATGTGTCAGCCACGTACCTCAGCTTCATGTACACGTGTCCGCCACATCAGTGTCATGTCAACCTTACCCGCAACTGCCTCAGAGTCAGTCCATGTGGACTTGGTCCACAGTAAACCCACCCACTGGCATGTGGACCCCACATGTTAAGTCCACTATTCCATGCACCCATGAGCCATAGACCAGTAGACCAAAGCCATGGACCCAGTCCATAGACCGTGGGTCCTAACTCTCAGCCTCTATTCTCTATTTTTCTATATTTTCTTTTAATTCTGAAATTTATTGCTGACATCATGCTGATGCAATGTTCCAGAATTTCCTTCAGAAAGAAAATTATAAAAATTCGAAATAGTGTTTTGTTTCTCTTTTTCTTAGATTTAAATCTTCTGAGAGCCTGTTCTTCCTCATACGAACTTTGAGTGAGCCCATTCAAGTTTCTAAATTCATCTACATTCAAGCCCTACCTTCCTGAGATTTTTATTTAATTTTTGGAGTTTATTTGTTTATTTGTTTTGTATTTATTTGGGTTTTCTCTTTCGTTTGCGAGTAGACGTTGCTACTTCGGGAGCTTTCGATGAAGAAGGAGTTGATCAAGCTTAAGACCTGTACCAGGACTTGTTTCAACGTAAGTTGTACCTTTGACCATGTTGAACCCAATTTTCCAAAATTACTTTGATTAAAGTATTGCATGTTATTTCAAGTATTTAATTCTTTAAATGTTTTGGGATTAGTTATACACCCATTTGATTATATCCACCTTGCTTATTATATTATCATGATATTTTGTCACTCTAGTTTGGTTAATTATTAGTTGGTATTATTATAGCGCCAACGTGGGTTGGTTAGATACAAATAGTCTGCTTAGCCATTGCAACGTGTTATTAACATTATTTTGAGTTGCAAATCTAAACTTGATTAAGTGAATATGGAATATTTTATGAAAAATTGTGTGCAGTACGTTGTTACTCGTTGATGGCATGTGTTGCACTTAACCAACCAAGTGGGAAAAGATTTAGACCGAGACAAGTGGATGGAATTGTGTGTGCTTGGAAAAATATGAATGTGATAGTTGGTAGTAATTGGCAATCTCGCTTTGGTCAATTAAGGACATAACTTTGTGTGCCATTGAACTGAGCCATAACTGTATGACCACATGCTTGTTATGGGACATGCCTAACTTAGCAAGTTACGAAGTTTTGACATTGATTACTCAGGCAGATAGGTTAAGCTGTGTATCAGGGTGGAAGTGTGATTCTGTTTGTGTGGTGATTCATATTTATGAGTGGTTCGCCGTGTCTAGGTCCAATGGTGTGCGATGGGCCAACAATCTATGTGGGGGTTTGGTGCCATTAGTATGCACAACAGAAGGATCAATTGTTAAGATGAAGTTTCGGAAAGGTTTTGTTATGATTGGTGCTAGCTACACTGGTTATATCTTGTGGGAAAAGTGTACAACCTCTGTAGAGTGTTAATAAATCTATTCGAATAGCCATGTTCGGGGTCATGGACATGCTTGGGGATATCACACGAGTGGTAGATTTTCATAAAAACACTTGGTAAGGGACAGTTGTGTGCTTAAACTTATATGGCTATGTGAAAGAATTTGATTAAGCTTTGTGTCCTTTGTGAAAATAATTATTAAACTACTAATGCTTATTTGTTTTAAATTTTGTTTTCAATCTATTATGTGTATTCAATTACAAGTGTCGCTTTTTGCAAAATAACCTATCGGGACCGAAATATGCAAATCTAGACCCTCTATGTATACTGCACTAGTCCAGGATCACGCTAGTGCACACAGTAGCAACATCGATGAAATATCATTCCTTATGCAAAAATGACTAATAAATAGGTAAATAACAATAATTATCAGAATAACGACCTTAAGGTCAAAGCTTACAATTAATATCTTAGAAGGCGGATAACTCAAATAAACTACACTAGAAGGTAACGGAATAACTTCAGTGAAGCCCATCCATATGGCCACTGGTAATCGACTGGGAAAACACAATCTAGTTCTCCACGATCCTTGAAATAGACCTTATTGACCGGCGACAGACTATTGTAGCCTTCTCCGCTAAACAACATTGTTTTATAGCAAGAATGAGTACATAGAGTACTGAGCAAGTCGCACCGTAGAATGCAATTATAGATGATGGTTTATTCCAAAGAATATGGCTTCTATGGGTTTTTTTTTGTATAAAAGCAATAGTTGCGGTTGAATATGAATAATAGATTGAAAGCGTAATTTAAAACAAATAACAATAACATCTTTAACAATTATTTTCACAAAACTCACATAACCTAATCAGTTTCTTTCACACAGCTGCATAAGTTAACTCAGACAGCTTTGTCTTCCCAATTTTTTTATTTATGAAAATCTACCCCTCGTGTGAAATCCCCGAGCATCTCCATAACCGTAGACACGGCTTTTCGAATAGATTAATTAACACTCTGCAGAGTGAGAGACCATGTGGAGGTCGTCCCGTGTGTGTGATGAGTAATTGACATAGGTTTAGGAAGTCGAGTTTGGTTTGTGTGGTCGGACCATGTCGTTTGCGCGGTGCATTCGATTCGAATGGTTTGGGCTCTGAATATTTTGTCTGATGCTATTGTATGGTTACAATATGTCGAGCGGTGCTATTTGATGTGTTTCTTGTCTGTGTGACTGCAGGACATCGGGTGGAGTCGTGGCGAGACACGGTGGACCGGACTAGGTGCAGGTGGCACTGAGGTCAGAACGGTCGGGATGTGTCGAAGACGACGTGGACTCGAGGTGGTTGCGAGGCGTGCGAGACAAGGAGCGCGGAAGCTTCCCAGAAGGTGCAGGAGGGGCGAAACGGGAATTTCGCAAGGCTGCACAAGCGGGAGCGGGTTCCGTTGGTTTTAGCGGGCGTAACGGGGTGGAGACCCGTTAGCCATGGGCTATAAATAGGATGGAGGGGCTGCTGCCCAAACTGAACACTCCAAGGGTTTTTAGGGTTTCCTTTAGTCAAAATAGGCTTTAGAGAGTTTGTTTTGCTTTAGGCTTTAGTTGTTGAGAGTTGTTCCCTGCTTGTCTCCTTCTTTTTCTTCAAGATGGCTGAGTGTTCTTGAGTTTTGAGAGCGGGAGAGGATGAGTTGAATGCTTGTAATCATTCCTCTTGTTTCAATCTTGTATCCCTCTTTCTTTAGATCAATATGAGATGATGTTTATTGATTTGGCTGTCCTTTTCTTTGGTGCGTGTGAGGTTTGATGCTAGACTCCTGTGCTTGGCTGTGTTTGCTGTTTTCGTTTGCTGTTCTCCACTGTGACCGATCTGTTCTTTCTTTTTGTGCGTGTGCTGCTGGAAGAGCCCTTGGCTGCGCCTGTTGCCCAGGAGAATTAGGAGCTTGGCGGCGCCTTTTCTTGTCAATCGGTTTATGCTTTGAGTTTGTTGGATCTGGTTTGCTTGTAAGAGCTCCTCTGTTGAGATGATCAGCCTCGGCTGTTCTCGTGTGCGTTTGTAGACCCAGTGGCAGCGGCCTGTGCCCCGATCGATTGAAACCAATACTGTTTCGCTCAGAGGAACCAGAGTGGGATGTTTTGTTTGATACGCCATCTGATGCGGGTCTTTCATTGATGCGTGGCCCATCCAGTTCCATCGGTCTATGAGATACACAGTTTTTGATTTGATATTGTCTTTTTACTGCTCCTAGTTGGTAGACACAATTTCAGTCGGTGACTGCTTGAGTTGTTTCATCTGGTTAATTTGTTGTTGTTTCCCTGCGTGTGTGGCGCTAGTTTTTGTGTGTGGCGGCGTCTGTAGGAATGAGAAACGGCGGCCTGCTCTGCCCCAAAAAGGAAATGTTCCTGCCGCTGATTTTGATTAGATTGCAGTCTTTGGTTTGTGCGTGTAATCTCTCTCTGTTGAGCTGAATTGATTACCTTTTAATTGGCTGCACTCATCTTTTTGCCCTGTGTCCGATTCAGGTTATTTATTCTTTTGGCTGCTTTCTGATTTGCTGCGTGAGCTGTGCGTGTAAAATTTCTTGATCCAGAGAAAAAGTTGCTTGGTGGCTCCGCACTGTAAGGATTGGTGCAACTCGTCCTCTGTCTGTGACCGATTTTTACTTGTGTGTCGGTGGCGGCTTCTTAATCAAGATCCTGCGGTTTGTCTTATTTCTTTGGGCCGCAGCTTGTTTATCGTGGTTCGAATCTGTTTTGGGTTTGGATTAGTTTAGTGTCTTGGGTTGGCTGCTTTCTGATGCATTTTCTTTTTTAGCTGATTTTCAACCATTTTGCATGCAGATTAAAAAAGCGGTATTTTCGGTTGAATTTTTCTTGGTGGTCTCGATTTATGCTGAATTTTTCGATGTCACATGCGTTCGAGTTTCAGCAGAATTAACTCTCTGTGAATTACTTTGTTTTGCTTCTTCTTAAAAAAAAAACGATTGTACGTTTTCTCGGGGCGATTTTTAAGAAAGCGACATTCACCCCCCTCTGTCGCCATTTCGGTCCTACAATTGGTATCGAGCGGTTAGCTCTTTTCAATAGATCTTAACGGTCTCAAGAGCGTGGCGATGGACAAGTACTCGACCAAGCCGCCTTTTATGGCATCGATTACCCTTCGGAAGAGCCGAATGGAGACATACATCCAGCCGGGGTATGCCATCTGGCGAAAGGTCAAGGTTCGATTCATTGTTCTGCCGATGAGAACATCAATGTCGGAACATGGCTGATGTTGAGGCAAATGCAAAGGCAAGGAACATCATCATCCGTGGTTTGAGTCGTGGCGAGTTTGATCCGATATCTCACTGTCGTCCGCCTCGACATCTGGGTGACCTCGGCGATACCATGAGGGCACCACCAGATCAAGACGATGACGACAGACCGGTTCAAACGAGAATACAACAAATTTGAGATGCTTGTCGGTGAGTCCCTAGATGAGTGCTTCATGCGCTTTCACAAGATCTTGAGCAACCTTCGAGCGGTCGGTCTCACATACCCCGACTCGGACAACGCTCGTCAGATACTTACAGCACTCGATCTGCGCGTGTGGGAGATGAAAGTGACTACCATCAAGGACACCACGGACCTCTCGACCTTGACTCTTGATGCGCTGTACTCGCGTCTCAAGACTCACGAGATTGACATTGTCTCTCGAAAGTCGAAGTCACGATCGATGGCCCTAGTCACCGATCGATTAAACTTCGGTTCTCTTGCTGATTCGTTGTGTGGTTTCTCCCTTGCTGCTCTCTGTGACGTAACTGATGATCAGTTAGAGCAGCTCGAGGATGAGCAGCTGGCCCTCCTAGCTCGGAAGTTTTCTCATGCTTACAAGAGGAGGAGGGACAGAAAGAGGGGAGGACCTGTGATTTGCTTCGAGTGTGGTGGCCCCAACCACATCCGAGCAAACTGCCCCAAGCTGGAGAAGGGCAAGAACGACTACGGCGGTTCGGGCAAGAACGACTACACCGACAAGTACCGCAACAAGAAGCCTCCAGCTCAGACGCCCAGCAAGAAGAAGTTCCGCAACTTTGGCAAAGCCAAGAAGCTCTTCCACCGTCCTCACGCTTTGACGACCTCGACCTCGGCGAGGTGGAAGGATGGAGCGGCGATGACGGACGGGTGACCAAGAGCCCAAGGATGGCGGCGACGACTTCTCCGGCATGTGCTTCATGGCCCTCGAGGGCGAACTTCAACGACAATGAACAGACTCGACTCGGACGAGGTAGATCCCACCTACTGAACAGCTTAATCATGCTTTTCTTAAGCTAGGAGGTTTTCATGCTAAAGCTAAGGCTAGGTGTCTTTGAGTTAGAGAAGGAAATAGATAGATCGTCACTAGAGATTATTGCTCTTACATCCGCCCTTCTAGTGATGATTGTGATATATGCTCGCTTTGTTTGGTTGATATGGAGAAGTTAAGGACCTCACATGATAGTGTGTCCTCCGAACTTGATAGTGTTAAGGTGGAGAATGTTAGTGCGCTTTCGAGTTAGAGTTGAGTAGGATGGTACATTACCCTACTTATTCTTGATGAGACTACTTCTCCCACCTCATGTAAGGGTAAGGACATTCTTTGCTAGAGGATCTTATGCCATGCTTCTTGATCTGCCCGAGTCTTGTGAAAATTGCAATAACTTGAAGATGAACTTAAAGCAGGCGGATCATAAAATTGTGAACTACAAGCTTCTTTACTTGAGCCGATTGTTTCATGCTTGAACTGTCCTAAGTTAACTGCTGAACTTGAGGCTGTCTCCAAACAGTTTCAAGATATGATTGATCATGAAAGGAAGATGACTAAGTTTGCTTCTAAGGATCCTGTTAGCTCACCATGCATTAAGTGTAACAAACTAAAATCGACTTGATTGCTTTGGATGAGAAATGTGTGAAGCTAACTAAGGACCTTCTAGAGAAGTCACTTGTGCTTGCAATATGATTGTGGAGAAGGGGAGAAGCCCTGTGGTAAGGATGAGGCGCTTAGCAACGTGAACCAAGCGGCTAGCGATGGGGGGTGTCCCTTGAGTCGGGTGTGCTTGCACAAGCCATTCTTCCCTCTTCTTTGGTTCTTCTTTTGCTCCCTTACCTTCTCTTGTCTCTTCTTCCCCTGCTCTTCTTGCACCTCTCTCTTTCGGGAGTGTCAAGACCTTATGAACACTCTCGAGAGATTTGTAGGAGGCAAGAAGAAGCTCAATCTTATTCTAGACCAATCTAAGATCTGCAGATTTAATCGGGGTCTAGGATATGACTTCTCTGAGGACATGAGGAAGCATCCACCGCCGTGCTCGGACCCATAGCACTGTGTGTGATCGAGATCGAGCCGGGACCGAGAAAGTCCATTTCAAGTCGGCGGGCTATGTCCGAGGATTTCGACGAAGAAGGTAATTTCACATGCTACTTCTACCTCTCGAAGGTGAAGTATCACCGCACCTTCTGTCGGAAGGATGGACACACATCGATCGATGCTTGGTAGCGCCAAGATCGCGTAGAGACCATGTTGAGTCTCTTAGGCGCATTCGTGGTCGGCCCCGGACCTTGAGTGCACCTAAGACCAACACGAGGTCTAGGCTTGTTTCTTCGATGGGTTTGTGCAAAGATCGAGGACTTGGTTTTTCGAGTTTTACGGTTTTCGTCCTCATCTTGCTTTCGATCGTGACTTCCGCCGTCTGAGGGTAGATCTCGTTTTCCCCATCGAGATAGCTACCATGGCGTGTTCAACATGTTGCGTGTGCTCGACTCGCTCCTTCGTAGCGGCCGGACCCAAAGAATGACTTCGGTCTACTCTTAGACCTTCGCTTTGAGTTCTGAGAGCGAGGGTAGATAGGCGTCGATCGTGCTTGACTACTTCATCGCGCCGGCGTGTTATTCAATATTGGGTGCCAAAATCATTGTTGATTTATCCCATCATCGAGACTTTCTCTGTTTGACTCAGTTAGCGGGTAGGGAAGGAGAAGGTTTGGCTTGTAGACTCGGTTGTTCTCGTCATATATGACCGGAGACTCCGTTGGTTCTCCTCCTAGCCCGCGCTCCGGTGATGAGGCGATCACCTTCGGAGACGCTTCGTCTGGGCGCGTCATCGCCAAAGGTGTGCGTATTAATGCTTCTTTTATTCTTAAGGATGTTGCCTTGGTTAGTAAGCTGCGGTACAATTTGCTTTCCGTTTCTCGACTTACCGATAGCGGTTTCGAGGTGAGCTTTAAGAAAAACAATTGCAAAATTCTTGATTCTTGGTGTAGTCCGGTTTATGGATTTCTCGTTATGGGAGGATCTTTCGTCTTTGAGTTCTCTCGAGTCTTTGGCGATCCTCTCGGTGTTTAGTTATACGAGTCCCGCGATCTCTCTTCTTGGCATAGGAGACTTGGTCATATTGGATTTGACCATTTGACCCGGAGTTAGCGACCATGATCTCATTCGTGGTCCGAAACTCAAGATGGTCAAAGATCTTGTTTGCACTCCATGCCAAGACGCGGCAAGATGGTTGCCGCTTCTCATCCTCGGTCCACGATTACTATGACCGACAAGACATTGCTCCACATGGACACAGCTTGGACCGGCTGAAAAGTCTTGATCGGCGGGGAGGGAAGTGGTATGTTCTTGTTGTGGTCGATGACTTCTCGAGGTACTCTTGGGTGTTTTCTTAGCCTCGAAGGACGAGACATTTACACATTTCCGAGGTCTTTTAGTAGGATGTCTGTTGAGCTCCGGGTGCCTTACGAGCGATCCGCGATGACAATGGCACGGAGTTCAAGAATTCCTACTTTGAGAGTTTCTGCGGTGAGGCAGTGTAGAGCACCGTTCTCTTCTCCATACGTCCCTCGGCAAAATGGCGTTGTGGAGAGGAAGAACCGTACCTTAGTCGAGATGGCGTGGCGATGCTTGATGAGTACTCTACACCGAGGAAGTTTTGGGTGAAGCCATTGCATTGCGTGCCATGTTTGAATCGAGTTTTCTTGGGCACTCTTGCACGCACTTCTTATGAGTGAGATATGGGCGAAAGCCAGCGTCTCTCATTTTCGTGTGTTTGGTTGCAAGTGCTTTATTTTGAAGTCCGGGAACCTAGATAAGTTCGAGTCACGTTCTGTGGCGGTATCTTTCTAGGCTACTCGACTTCTTGGCGGGCTTATCGGGTTTGGGCTGAGTCTAGTAAAATGGTAGAGACACAGTGAGGTGACCTTCGATGAGGCGGTCAGGGACTAGGCCGGATATCTCGTGTTCTTTAGAGCATCCGAGACCATCTTTGTGGATGATGAGGATGAGGGAGGCGATGGTTGTTTACGATCCTCGCTCCTTTTCCTCCCCTTGAGATGCCTTCTTCCACGGCACCTCAAGGTGATCAGCCCTTGCCTTCCGTTCCCTCTGGAGCTAGTGGCTCTGTCCTGCCTCGTCTGCACACGAGGTAGAGGCCACTTCTTCTTCTCATCCAGGACCTCCCCGACATATCCAGAAAAGTCATCCTTGAGGCGGATGATTGGAGACCTTTTGAGCGTGTCACACGCTCTAAGTCTGGCTTTTCTCATTTCTGTCTCCATTACGCCTTTGTTGCCTCCTTTGAGCCCAAGGATGTTTGTCACGCCCTTTTCGATGAGTCTTGGGTCAATGCCATGCATGAGGAATTAGAAAACTTTGAGAGAAACAAGGTGCAGTCGCTTGTTGAGCCCCCACGAGGCCACAATATCATTGGAACCAAGTGGGTGTTCAAGAACAAAGAGTGAGGATGGGGTAATCATCCCAAACAAGGCTAGATTGGTAGCTCGGGGGTTTTCCTGAGTTGAGGTCTAGACTTGAGGAGACCTTGCCCTCAGAGCTCGACTTGAAGCCATTAGAATCTTGCTTGCCTTTGCGACTTCTAAGGGTTTCAAGCTTTACCAGATGGACGTGAAGAGTGCCTTTCTCAATGGCCTTATTGAGGAGGAAGTCTCGTCAAGCTGACCTCCAGTTTCGAGAACCCCAAATACCTAACCATGTCTTCAAGCTTTCAAAAGTTGTATGGACTTAAGCGGGCTCCCGAGCTTGGTATGAGAGGCTTAAGTCCTACTTGTTGAGTCATGGGTTTGAAATGGGTAAAGTAGACAAGACCTTATTTATCCGTAGGCTTGGTAGTGACTTTACGCTTTCGTCCAAATCTATGTCGATGACATCATCTTTGGCGCTCTTCTCATACTCTGGTTTCACAGTTCTCGGATGTCATGAGCACCGAGTTTGAGATGAGCATGATGGGTGAGTTGACATTCTTTCTTGGCTTCCAAATCAAGCGAGACTCGGAGGGTACTTTTCTTCATCAGGCAAGTACACTCGTGATCTCTGAGGCAACCGACATGAGTGATGGTAAGCTGTGTCGACTCCATGGCTTCTCTGACCTATCTTGACCCAGATGAGGATGGCGAGCGAGTTGATCAAAAGGAGTTTCGCAAAGCATGATTGGCTCCTCTTGTACCTCAACGCCTCGAGACCGGACATACATTTTTACGTGTGTTTGTGCGCTCGTTTTGAGCTTCTCCTCGCGTTTCTCACCGCCCGGCGGTGAAGCGCATCTTCGTACTGCGAGCTACCATTGACTATGGTATCGGTACTCTTCCTCATCTGTCTTTCCTTGAGAGCCTTCTCGGATGCGACTTCATTGGTCAGAGGATAGATAGGAAGAGCACTTCCGCACCGCCAATTTCTTGGCACTTCTCTTGTTTCTGGTCTTCGAGGAAGCGATCCGGTGTTGCCTGATCCACCGCAGAGGTCGAAGCACGTTGTTGCGGCGATTCTTTGTAGCCAAGTGCTCGATGACTTCGACCTGCGGGACTTTGGGTTAGTTATCGGCGGTGTTCCACTCTTTTGTGATAACACTTCTGCGATTAACATTGCCAAGAACCCAATCAAACATTCCGGACCAAGCACATCGATATCCGCTTCCACTTCCTTAGAGACCATGTAGAGAAGGGCGACATAGTGCTCGGTTTGTGGAGAGTGACCACCGGTTGGTGACATTTTCACCAAGCCATTGGATAGTTCGAGGTTTTCACTCTCTGAGGGAGAGCTTGGGGTGGTTTGTCCTTATGGATTTGTAGTGAGGGAGCTTTGGGTTTCTTGTTCTTCTATATTATTTATGCTCTTGCTCCTTCTTTGTTGCATTGCATTTTGGGTGCATTTGGGATTAGTCCTCCTAGCATAGATTAGAGTGCTTCTTTTGTCTAGTTGTTTAGATTTGCTCTTATCTTGTGATTCTAGGATGTCGCTTATTAGTGTTACTTATCTCACTAGGTTGAGCTCACTCACTTCTTGTAGGTTCTAGCGAGGTTGGGCCACCCTCGGGTAGGCAGGAATGCGTGTTTGCTCCTAGGTGTGTTAAGTGGGCGGTTGATAGTCCTAGAGTCATATGGGGTAGATGAGAGTCGATCGAGCCATAGTATTCTCTATATCTTATCTATGCTTTAAGGACTGCCTGTTTTATGCTTTCTTTGCCAGCTTCTCGATTTATTGTTTTGGTTCAAGGGGAGTTCATTTGGGAGCTTCTGGAGCTTAATATTGACATAACTCAACTTGAACTAAAAGTTGCATCTAATGTTGAAGGGGAGCTGGATCTTCTGCATTTCTAGTATTCTGCATTGTAATATAACTACATTGAGCCTTGATTATTATCCTGCTATGACATGTTTACAATGATTTACACCTTGCCATGACTTGTGCTTATTTGCTAGATTTATCATGACTTCATATGTGTAGCCTAGCTTTTGCCATGATAAGTTAATTAAAATTGCTCAACTTAAACTAAAACTTGTCATGTTAGCACTCGAGATTAGTCTTTCTTGAGCTATCCTTTTATGATTCATGCCATGTCAAATATTTGGGTAGAGTGATGAATCTATATTGAGCCTTAGATTGAAATTTGTTTTAGTCTCTTGATGATGCATGAGTTAGTACAACTTGTTAAAAGGCAAAAGATCTCTTTTGTGCGAAAAAACTGATCTCACCAATTCTCTCCTATGAGACGGCTTGCCATTGCACTTGGCATGAACTTAGGGGGAGTTTTGGGTGACCTAGACTATCTTCTTAAGCTTCTCGCTTGGAGTAGTCGCATAAGGCTTGAGACCTAGCACATGATAAAACAAAAATCTGGTTGGACACCACCATGAATTTCAAAAGAAAATATGTTTCATGTGTTCAATGTGCTTAAAGCCACAAAAAGTATCATGTACTTTAACCAATGTTTCAATCTTGAGCATAGCACTCTATTTGGTCTCAATTTAAGCTTCTTAGTTCCGCTTAGCTTATTGACATGGCTGCATCATCCTTGGATATCTCTAGCGAGACTTTGCTCATTGATGACTTGACTTGCTCACATAATGTACCTCATTTTCAGATTGTCATCTATGTGTTCTAGCTAGCTTATACATATCTTGTCATGATCTAGCTAGTCTTTTTATTGAGTTATGGCTTGGTGTATTACATTATGGTCATATTGGATAATTCTCATGGCTCTAACTGCTAAGAATAATCAAACTTCAGCTATTTCATCCATTGACATGTCATATTCTCTCTTGTGCATTCTTGATGTGTTTATTGCCAAAAGGGGGAGAATAGAGAAGAAAAAGCTAGTTGGGATCATTTTAGAGCTTTGGAGAACAATTTGCTCTTTTAGTTGTTGCTCTAGTGTTCCTTCTGTCGACATGGTCATTAGTTTCACTCTTCTTCTTTGGACCATGTTGGATTCTTCAAACTCAAACTCATCTTTGCGCTTTATCAGAGTTTGTCAATATACTCATCAAGGGGGAGATTGAGAGACCATGTGGAGGTCGTCCCGTGTGTGTGATGAGTAATTGACATAGGTTTAGGAAGTCGAGTTTGGTTTGTGTGGTCGGACCATGTCGTTTGCGCGGTGCATTCGATTCGAATGGTTTGGGCTCTGAATATTTTGTCTGATGCTATTGTATGGTTACAATATGTCGAGCGGTGCTATTTGATGTGTTTCTTGTCTGTGTGACTGCAGGACATCGGGTGGAGTCGTGGCGAGACACGGTGGACCGGACTAGGTGCAGTGGTACCGAGGTCGAACGGTCGGGATGTGTCGAAGACGACGTGGACTCGAGGTGGTTGCGAGGCGTGCGAGACAAGGAGCGCGGAAGCTTCCCAGAAGGTGCAGGAGGGGCGAAACGGGAATTTCGCAAGGCTGCACAAGCGGGAGCGGGCTCCGTTGGTTTTAGCGGGCGTAACGGGGTGGAGACCCGTTAGCCATGGGCTATAAATAGGATGGAGGGGCTGCTGCCCAAACTGAACACTCAAGGGTTTTTAGGGTTTCCTTTAGTCAAAATAGGCTTTAGAGAGTTTGTTTTGCTTTAGGCTTTAGTTGTTGAGAGTTGTTCCCTGCTTGTCTCCTTCTTTTTCTTCAAGATGGCTGAGTGTTCTTGAGTTTTGAGAGCGGGAGAGGATGAGTTGAATGCTTGTAATCATTCCTCTTGTTTCAATCTTGTATCCCTCTTTCTTTAGATCAATATGAGATGATGTTTATTGATTTGGCTGTCCTTTTCTTTGGTGCGTGTGAGGTTTGATGCTAGACTCCTGTGCTTGGCTGTGTTTTTTGTTTTTCGTTTCTTTGTTCTCCACTGTGTGACCGTCTGTTCTTTCTTTTTGTCGTGTCTTCTTTGGAAGAGCCCTTGGTGCTTTGCTGCCCAGAGAATTAGGAGCTTGGCGGCGCCTTTTCTTGTCAATCGGTTTATGCTTTGAGTTTGTTGGATCTGGTTTGCTTGTAAGAGCTCCTCTGTTGAGATGATCAGCCTCGGCTGTTCTCGTGTGCGTTTGTAGACCCGATGGCGCGGCTTTGTGCCCGATCGATTGAAACCAATACTGCTTTCGCTCAGAGGAACCGAGTGGGATGTTTTGTTTGGTCTCGCCATCGATGCGGGTCTTTCATTGATCGTGGCCCATCCAGTTCCATCGGTCTATGAGATACACAGCTTTTTGATTTGATATTGTCTTTTATCGCTCCTAGTTGGTAGACACAATTTGATCGGAGGATCGCTGAGTTGTTTCATCTGGTTAATTTGTTGTTGTTTCCCTGCGTGTGTGGCGCTAGTTTTTGTGTGTGGCGGCGTCTGTAGGAATGAGAAACGGCGGCCTGCTCTGCCCCAAAAAGGAAATGTTCCTGCCGCTGATTTTGATTAGATTGCAGTCTTTGGTTTGTGCGTGTAATCTCTCTCTGTTGAGCTGAATTGATTACCTTTTTAATTGGCTGCACTCATCTTTTTGCCCTGTGTCCGATTCAGGTTATTTATTCTTTTGGTCGCTTTCGATTTCTTTGCGTGAGTGTCGTGTAAAATTTCTTGATCGGAGAAAAAGTTGCTTGGTGGCTCAAGACCGTGTAAGGATTGGTGCAACTCGTCCTCTGTCTGTGACGATTTTTACTTGTGTGTCGGTGGCGACTTCTTAATCAAGATCCTGCAGTTTGTCTTATTTCTTTGGGCCAGCAGCTTGTTTATCGTGGTTCGAATCAGTTTTGGGTTTGGATTAGTTTAGTGTCTTGGGTTGGACTTTCTGATGCATTTTCTTTTTAGCTGATTTTCAACCATTTTGCATGCAGATTAAACAATGGTATTTTCAGTTGAATTTTTTCTTGGTGGTCTCGATTTATGCTGAATTTTTCAAGTGTCACATGCGTTCGTGTTTCAGCAGAATTAACTCTCTGTGAATTACTTTGTTTTGCTTCTTCTTAAAAAAAAAAAAAACAGTGTACGTTTTCTCGGGGGCGATTTTTAAGAAAGCGACATTCACCCCCCCTCTGTCGCCATTTCGGTCCTACACAGAGGTTGTACACTTTACCCACAAGATACAATTAACTCATCATGTCTGCCATAACTCGCCATACGGAAGTATACGATTGAGCAATCATAACAAAACTTTTTAGAAATTTTATCTTAACAATTGATTCTTCCGGTGTGCAATACAGTCGACCCCAACCTCACTCGTTGATCCGACGCACACTGTTGGACCTGAAAGCGGCGAACCGTCCATCAATGTGACTTTCATAGTAGTCCACACCTACACCCATTACTAACCTACTACCTAAGTAGTCAATGTCAAAACTCCACAACTTACTAAGTTAGGCCTGTCCCATACCAGACAAGTGGTTGTACGATTGTGGCTTAGTTCAATGGTGCACAAAGTTAAGTCCTTAATTGACCAAGGCGAGACTGCCAATTTCGAACTACATTACCAAAATTTTATATTTTTCCAGTCACACATCCACCATATTACCATTCATTTTTCCCAGTCACACATCCACTATATCTCATAGTTCTATCCACTCGCCTCAGTCTAAATCTTTTCCCACCCTGTGGTTAAGTGCAACACATGCCATCAACGAGTAACAGCATACTACACACGGTTTTACACAAGTTCCGTAATCTCTTAGTCAAGTTTATATTTACAACTCAAATGATATCAATGACCCGTTGCATAGCTAAGCAGACTATCTGTGTCTAACCAACCCACGTTGGTGCTATGATAATACCAACTAATAATTAATCAAGATAGGGTGACAAAAGATTATGGTAATACAATGAGCAAAGTGGATATAATCAAATTGGTGTATAACATTTAAGTAAATACTTAAAGTAAAATGCAATAATTTGAATCAATGTAATTTTGGAAAACTAGGTTCAACATGGTCAAAGGTACAACCTACTTTGCTATAACAACGATGTTCTTATTTTATCTTCTACTTTCTTGACCTTCAGCTCCTTCAGATGATTCCGAGACTTCAACGTCTAACGAGAGAGAAAGCGTAAAAATAAAAAAAAATTCAAAAAGATAAATCTAATAAACTCCAAATTGAAATTGCATGGTACTCGAAGGTAGATCTCGAATTTAGATGAATTTAGAAACTTGAATGAGTTCAATCGGAGTTCGTATGAGGAAGAATGAGCTCTCAGAAGTTTGATCGGAAATGAAAATACTAAAAAGGAAAATGGAGAGAGAAACTAACGGTGGGGTCCACAGAATATTCCTAGAATATTTTATTTCAAGAAATTCATAAAATAGCCGAGAGTATGACATGTGGGACCAACTGAGATTTATCGATTTTCAAGAATTAAAAGAATTCCAAAAAGATAAAGAAAGTGACATGTGGGCCACTATTCCATGGACCAAGTCCACGAGAAGGTGCTAGTTGTAACATCCCAAAGATATGTTACCAAAAATAAAATTTATAAAGTTATTATTTTATTGGATTTTCTGAAATTTAAATGAGTTTTGTTGCTTTTCTTGAATTTCCTAAATTTTAAAAGTCAAAAATAAAATTTGTTGAGTTTTATGGCTTTTTACTAGATTTAAAGTTGAAAAGGAAAATTTAATTAATTTTTTGATTTTTTTGGATTTAAAAAGGGTTCTTCCTATTTTCCAGAAATTAAAAATAATTTATGTGCAAAAATAAAAGCAAACTTTAAGTTGGAAATAATTTTATTAAGTTCAAATTAATTCAAGGAATTACTGTGAATTTTTCTAGAATTTTTGGGCTCTTTTGGCTATTTTCTAAATGCTATTTTGATTTGTTGAATTTTGTGTAATTCGAAAATCAAATTAAAATCTCCTTATTAATTCGGCCCGAAACCCATTTCGCCCAATCCATTTCCCGATTTCTCAGCCCGCTTTCCCACTTTCCCGCCGGTCCAGTCCGCCCACGCAGCCCAACCCTACCCGTTAGGGCCTTTCTCTTCCCCTCTTTCTTTACCATGCACAAAGCCGCCATTGCCGCTCACTTGAGCTCCTCAACTGCCGCCATGATTCCCTCCTCCTTCTTCTCACGAATCGTGCACAACAAACACGTCGAGTTCTACCACGCCCATTACTTCCGTTTCCCTACCCCAATCACGCTCTGTCTCGCCGGAATGGGCATCACCACCGAGATCCCCGCCGCATTGATCTCCTCCCTCCGGCCTCCTCTGGCCCAATAAAAGGGAGCATGAGGTGCCCCTTGTTCTACTCATTCCCCCACCGAAACATCCCCTCCCCTCTCCTCATAGTCTCGCGTGGAATTTGAGTTCTTTCGTCGCCGGTCGTAAAATTTTCTTTTGGCAGTTGCGCCGCCGTCGACGACTACCTGGCCACCCCAACCACCTCTTCATCACCGCCGTCTCACCTTCTTCACCGTGCGCCCACCATCTTTGCCAAAAACTCGCTAAATCGCTGTGCCGCCTCCGACCCGATCCTCTTCGCCGCATTTTGCCTCACCGCCAGCGATCTCTTTGCGTCCTTCCGCCGAGACTGTGTGCACCAGGTTCGCCTTTGCCTCCTCTCTCCGATGAGCACCTCGCCGTGGCGCATAGTGCTGGAGAGCCTTAGTCCCAGAGCGCCGCCGGTGTCGTGCTGATGTGGCAGTGCCATGTCATTGCCACATTATCCAACTCAGCCCCTCTCTCCTAGTCAGCTCCCGTGTGGCAGCCCACGTGGGAATTATCCTTTTCCCCATACAAAATAATTCAGCTGGAAAATAAAAATCAGTTGATGACATCAGCATGACGCAATGATCGATTTTCCTTTAAAAAAGTAATTCTAAAATTCCAGAAAATCAAATTTCATCATTTCATGTGATATTCAAACTTCCAAGGACTCGTTCTCCTTCATACGAGCTCTGAATTCAATGATTCAAATTTATAAATTCATCTAAAATGAAGATATAGAAAACTAAACCATAATTTCTTCATTTTGAGTTCATTGGAATTTTCATTTGTATTAATTTGAATTTGGCCTGTTTTCACATAGAGATTTCGACGACTTCGGAGAGTCAAATTTCGACACCGTTTGAGAACAACAACTAATCAAGCAAGGCAAGTTACATCTTTGATCATATCTGATCCTATTATTTTAAGTTATTTAATTTTTTTAAATTATTACTGTATGCTTATTTCTATTCTATGTAATTTAAATTCCTGTTTTTAAATTATAGTTAATCCCAATACATTTGGATGGCCAAATATTGGCATTGAAATATTCAAACCTTGTCACCTTAGATAAAATCTAGTTGGTACAATAGTATGAAGTAGAACATTTTCGGAAAAATTATGCTTAGCCATGGTTAGACCTAAAATATTTGATTTGGGGAATTTTAGCCTAAAATCAAAGATTGTTTAAATTATATCCATGGCATTGGTGTGTCATGGAAGTTTATAAATGATTTTTAATAATAAAATAAAATAAACTGGTTTGGACTTGGGCGAAATGGATAGTTGGTGGGTGCAGGTTTATGCACAGGCTCAATTCGGGAATGGTTGTGGCCCAGGGGTTATTTTGGAATTCGCCCAAGTTATTTAAGGACCAATCTTCGAGCCGCATCTTGCAAAGCTCCACCATACTACCACAAGTCTGGAATGGGATAAGCTAGGCTAAAGAATTTGCAACGTTCCATTGTTGGTTATGCCATTTTGATGTGTGGGTGTCAGTTAGATAGAATTCCCACTTGGCGCAAGAGGGGGCTTCCGGTGGGTGGTTGGCCCAGAGGAAGTGAAATCTTAGCAGGCATGACTACTTTAGAATGGCGCATTGTAAAGGTCTTGTGATAATCACTTAGTCGCACACCTTCAGAAGTGTGTTAGACGGATATTAAAAGTTGATTATCTCTTGTAGGTAAAGTTATACAACCTCTGCAGAGTGTAAAACTATTCGAATAGCCGTGTCTACGGTCATAGACATGCTGAGCAAAGCCACTCAAAGTTAGACTTTGTTTTTGTTTTCAAAATGTTTTATAAAACAGTTTATGTCATGGATTGGTGTCCACGAGAAAAATTATGGGTTAAAGCCCCGAGTTAGTGCCCGTGTTTAAGTTAGTGTTAGGTTGGTACCTATGCTAGCTTTATTAATTCAGTTAAAACTAAATTTTAGATATTGTGAAACTTGAGCTTTTGAACTTACTATTTTATTTAAAATGTCAAATATTGCTTTTGCAGAAATAACCCTATAAGCCTTCCTTTTATAATATACATGCATGCATTAATTCTATTATGGGTATAACTTGCGGAGCATGGTTGTTTGTGCTCACCCTTTCTTAATAAAAATGTTGTTCAAAGGAAAATAACTTCAATACCGGTGTGGATCTCGATGACTAGGTCGCCACTCCAGTTGATTGCTTGTGGCAGATTTGCTGGGCTCTACTACTAGTACTTCGTCTTCCGTTGTTTACTTTATTGTTGACTTGTAAACCTCTTTTGTAATAAACTCTGATATTTATTAATAAAGTTGTGCGAATTATGGATGTTACCATATTTGTTTACTACGTGAACTAGCTACTGATCATGGGACTAGTTCAGAATACACAAAGGATTTGGAGGGTGTTACACCCGGGGTCCGACAGAAATGGTATCAGAGCCATATCGACTGTAGGTCGTGACCAAGTTAGAATGGCCTTTAGTTGGAAAACTTCAAAATTTATTTTATATAAGAAAAAAATTGATCTATCCTCATCTTTGGTCATCTATTTATCTTTAGCTTCTGCATAGCAATTCTTTCTTACCTAATTCTCCCCACACCATTTTATAATATTAAATGGATCTTCTTTCCCCTGTAAATTTCTATAGATGGTTAACACGTTTCTTACCATTACGTTCAAGACCACAAGACATGAAGCTGTCAAGAGAGCATCGTCATACAAGAATCATTGAAGACTGTGAACCAAAGATCGCAATGTCAGCCCAACCATATAGTCTAAATTTGCCAAGACTCATTCAGTTCATTGGGTCGTTTCACCAAATTAAGCGTCTCGACCGAGTAGAGCGTTATTAAATTTTTTTGAAAAGCTTTTAAGTTGGTTGTTTCATTTGGGAGTGTTGTTTTGCTCTATCTCCTTAGTTCTTCTTCTTTGTCTCTTTCCTAACCTTTGTCTCCTTCCCTAACCCTCTAGAGTAATCGGCAGATGGTGAACACTCATCACTTTGTAAGTGGAACCAACCAAGACAACAATGTCCTGGGGAATGGCAGTGCCCAAATTCCACCACCACCAGCCAATGGATCAAAATGGCAACAGATGATGGCAAATCAAAACCATTTGATCAAACTGCATGCTCAATCCATCAACCAAAATCAAACACAACAAGCTGCATCTTTCCGAGCTCCAACTCTGCCTCCGCAATCCAGATTGTCAGAGTTTATGAGAACACGCCCTCCTACCTTCTCTAGAAGCACAGAACCTATGAACGCCGATGATTGGATCCGTACTATTGGGAAGAAGCTGGACATCTCGCAGTGCATTGATCATGAGAGCGTTTTGTTTGCCTCTCACCAGCGAATGGGTTTGCTTCTGAATGGTGGGACAACTTCAGCATCTCACATGCCAATGCTCAAGCAATCACTTGGAATGAGTTTGTGGAAGCTTTTTGCTGATCTTATATCCCATCAGGCATGATCACCTTGAAGAAAAAGGAATTTCATAAGTTACGCTAGGGAAGCTGCACAATGAATGAATATATGCACAAGTTCAATCAACTGGCATGATACGCACCAGAAGATATTGCAACAGATGAAGCCAAGTAAGAGAGATTCCTTGAAGGGCTCAATGATGATTTGTCCGTACAAACGATCCCCCAAGACTACATTGATTTCTAGCAGCTAGTCAACAAGGAAATTCGTCAAGAAGGCAAGCACCAGGAGATAGAGAACCGCAAGAGAAAAATGACTGCATAGAAGTTCAACCCTGGGAGTTTACCTAGAGGTAGAGGGACTCCATCACATCAAGTCAGATTATAGTCAACAGCTTCAACCGAAACACCACCAATGAACAATATAGTTAACCTTGGGTCCTCCAACACATCTGAGGGTGACCAGTCATAGAAGAACTCATCCTATGTTGGAGGCATCACATGTTTCAACTGCCATGAGGTTGGGTATTTTGCTAGTAAATGTCCAAAGAAGTAGCAGGCAGCGAATCCAACCAACTTTGAAGTTCCAACAGTCAACGTCATGCAAGCAAACAGGAAACCGCATAATTCTAGAAAAGGACGTCTATACAACGTCACAGCTCAGGCACCGTCTAATGAGGAGCAGAGTACATTCAAAGACAATTCCAGATGAAGACCCTATACTTCCAACTTTCTTTCTAGCCACTCTGAATCTCGGGGACGAGATTCCTTTTAACGGTGGTAGTTTCTAACTTCCCAAAGTTATGTTACCAAAAATAAAAATTATAAAGTTATTATTTTATTGGATTTTCTCAAATTTAAAAGTGTTTTATTGCTTTTCTTGAATTTCCTAAATTTTAAAAGTCAAAAATAAAATTTATTGAGTTTTTGGGCTTTTTATTGGATTTAAAGTTGAAAAGGGAAATTAACCTATTTAATAGGCGGAGGAAATCTCCTTCACCCGTGCGGCCACGTCACCCACAAAACGTGCGCCGTTCGATCGTGCGAGGCACAGCTCACGGGTGCTTGATCTCGCCAGTGCGCTTCGTGGAAATGCGTGGTCTTGCGCGAGCCACGTCGCCCAGCCAGCCGTGTCTTCACGAGGCTTCGTCCCGATCCGCTCTCTACTCATGCTGCCCTCCTTCCCCAGCCCCACTGCTCCCTCCCGCTCCCTCCTTTGTCGGCCCTTCGATCTCCTTCCCTAACCGCCGCCTCCCCTCTCCGTCGCCCCTCTCAGACAGTGCCGCTGCTCCCTACCTCTTCTCCCCGACAAACCCCTTGATCTCCCTCCCTGGCCACCGCGTTGATCGCCTCCACCCGCCATGCCTCATGCCGCCTTGCCTCTAGCTTCCTCTCTCCCATCCGCCTCGCCTCCACCCTATTCTCCGCCTTCAGTCCTCACCCTCCTCTTCGCTCACTCCATCCCATGCCGCCACTCCTTCCCCTCCCTCTATCTCCCCCACCGACCCTCTCAACCCGCGCTACCGCTTCCCTCTTCCTTCCTCGCCATAGACGCTTCCTCCCACCACGGCACCCTTAGGTCCTCCGGTGTGGCGCTACCTCACCGCAGCCTACGCCTCGAGGGTGCCGTGGGCCTGACCGCACCCACGGCGGGGTCTTCTTCAGCACCAGATGTTGCTTCATCGGGCTCTGGATTTGGATTGGCCGACCTAACGTCCCCCAATGTGCCGTCACCTCGCCGCAGCTTATGCCTCGAGGGCACCGCGAGCCTAGCCACACCCATGGTGGTGTCTTCCCCACCGCCGAACGGTGCCATCGGCCTCTGGATCTGGGTTGGGCTGGAAGAGGAGGGGTTCTGGATCTGGGTTCCTCCGATGTGGGGCCGGCTCGCCGTAGCCTACGCCTCGAGGCCATAGTGGGGCGTTGGGCGGCGTCTTCTCCGACGCCGAACGGTGCCATCGGCCTTTGGATCTAGATTGGGCAGGAGGGGCTTTGGATCTGGGTTCCTCTGGTGTGGCGCCGACTCACCATTGCCTGCGCCTCGAGGCCACAGTGGGGAGTTGTGGAGCGATGCCGTCGGCGGCCCAACATTCTTCCGACAGCGCCTTCCTCCTTCCTCCATCCTCCGGCTTAGATCCTCCCCTCCGGCCGCTGGTCTTGTAGATAGTGGGAAGCGATGTCGTTGGTGGCCTCCCTCAAGTCCGAGCCATACACCCTCAGGTACCGCGGCTCCATGTGGTAAGCAGCCACCTCTGAATATCCCTACTGCCTCGACTAGATTTGGTTTGGTATAGCTATGATAGTGGTAGTGAATTGGCATGCGTGGAGATTTAGCCAGTACAATTATTAGTCTGTGATTCAGTTGAGGTTGATGCGGTTATGTTGGCATGGTTCTGGCTCTACTCTGAATTTGGCATGTGTGAATTTGTGGCACAATAGCCAGTACAATTATTAGTCTGTGATTCAGTTGAGGTTGATGTGGTTATGTTGGCATGGTTCTGGCTCTACTCTGAATTTGGCATGTGCGAATTTGTGGCACAATCCATTTAGATTATTGTTTTTCCCCCGCTATTAGTTTGATTTGATTGTGTTGAGGTTAGATATGATGTTGATAGAAGGGTTCCTTGGTGGATTGTATTGTGTGAAAGCAATGCATTAGGTATGGTTCTTTGAATCATGGAGCCAAATTGCTTTGGTATTGTCATGATCGATTACATTTTATCGAACTATCATTTCTAGTTAGTTCTGACTTGGAAAACACATACACAAATTATTGTGCTATATGTAACTAAGAATTGAGTATTTGAATTACAATTGTGCCCACCCTAGCTCTTAATTATCCCTGACAAACATCTTTGAGGTGGTAGTTATTCTTACCCATTGAATTTGATGTCCATTTGAATAATCCTATTTCGAAATGTGCCTGTACAGTCAATTTAGGTCATGTGTCTATATGAGAGTAGGATGTAGATTTGTTGTTACACTTTATGTTTGTTTCTGTTAGTTTTGCTATATGTAATACATCACAAAGTAACCTTCAGTAGTGGATATGATGCAACGCCAGCCCTTGCTCAATGGACTGATGGTCCCTTTGTGCAATACCCCAAATATCAATTGGAGAAAATATTATTCGGGACAGTGAAATTTATTCAATATCAATTGCAACAAAGCTTAGAGATGAAATTAAGATCAAAATTCAAAATTTTAGGAGAGGAATGGGCCGCCAATCCATGTTCGAGAGGAGAGGAGCCGGCCATAGTGGCCCAAGGCCCATGAATGGGTTGGCAGCCCATTAGAAGGAACGGGAGGGAAGGGGACTAAACCCTAGCCACCCTTTGCTACAGTAGCGGCACACTACGGTACTCCCCTCCTGCCATTGGAACCGTCCCTCCTTGCCCATGGTGCTGCAACTCGACTGCCGACCAACAAGAGGGAAGGAGAAAGAGGACAGCGGGACTGCTGGCCTAAAGGAAGGAAGAGGGAGTAGAAGGAGAGCTTCTTCGTGGGATTCGATCAGCCATCTCCTGTGGTTCTACAAGGGTAACAATCGATGTTCTTCCCTAGTTGGATCATTGTAGATGTGAAATTGATTATGTTTAGTGGATCGAAGTCCTGGTGCGATTAGATCAATTTCTGTCCAGTTTGTGGTGCGACTGTTTTCATGTGTTTAGAGTCCAAATTAGAGGATCTCATCTCCTAGAGTTATGTGGGTTTCGTTCTCATCTTTCTATAGGTTGAAAGATCACCCAAATCGGAGTTGTGGTCTAAAAGTTACGTTGTTTTTACAGCTGCTGTCCAGAAAGTCTAACGAGAATTAGCAGTAGTTTTGTTTATTAAGTAAGATTAAGTTAATGGCTGATTCACAGAATTCACCCAACATGATTGTCATAGGGAATTTCATATTCTTTCCAGATTGCCAATTAAAAGTTATAGCATTTTCTTTACTGCTGTTCTGAATGTCTGTCGGTTTGCTAACCGTAGTTTTGAGCCATGGGATAGACTTTGTTAAAGGAAAAATCTGAGTATCATGCCAACTAGACTTTGAAGATTATGTTCTTAGCTTTCCAGAATGACAAATAGTCTTTGTTTTTGGTTAAGCCAATCAAAATATATGAATTTTTTCTTTACTGCTGTTTAATTCCGCTAGACAGATTATATATTGGACTTTCATCTAAAAGTTAGCCTAAGATTTTGGCCGAATTAGAGGATTCCGCAAACTAGACTATTGTGGAGGATTTCGTTGCCTTTCCATAGGATCTGAGATCACTCCTTTTAGATTCTCAGAGCAAAAGATATGATGTTTGTAGTACTGTTGTCCAATTAAACGTCCTGCTAGACTGTCGGTTAATTTGGATAGAGCAATTATATGAACCTTGGGTTTAGGAATATGAGATTAAGCGTTGCGAGTAGCGTCTTATTCACATTGTTTCTTATTCAAGCAATTAAATGGTGTAGGAGGATGGAATTCAATATTAGTGGCTTCATCCTTGCCTCCTAACGTATCGCAGTTCGAAAGGCAAGTACAATTTATTTGTCTTGATTGCTATTTGTTCCACTTGAGTGATGAGTGTGCAATGGATAATTTCGGTATTACTTGCTTCCCCTCATAATTGATATACCATGATTCTTCGATTATTTGTTTACGTCCAACATATTCATTCGTTCTTCCATTCATGTTTCACCCACGGGAATGGGTAGTGAAGTCCCATCATTCCAACATGGGCAAATCCATTGTGTATGTAGTGCTGTTGTTTGTTCATAGTGCTTGATGTTCATGCCATGACTGAATACTATGGTTTATGAGTAGTTTTCAATGATTTCTGATTCATTCCATATATGTGAATCCATGCTTCTTGAGATTTCGTCTTCCATATTCATACATTCATTCATTGTTCATGATTCACCCATGGGAGTGGGATGTAAAGACCCATCAATTCTAGTATGGGCATGTAAGACCCACCATTCCAGTGTGGGCAAATTGGATCCCCGTTATGAAACATTCTTCATACGGGCCTTGGATCCCCGTATTTTGTGAAATACGGGCCTGAGTGAACACCGACGGGTGTTCACTGGCTATACCGGTATAAGCAGAAGTGGAGATCATGGATTTCATTCATTCATATGGTTTCTACCATTCTACCTTCATATTATGTTCTATGATGTTAAGTCCTTATTCATCCATTCCACATTCGAATTCTATTCTATGATGCTTTGATCTTATTAAGCCGTTCTACATTTGTATTCTATTCTGTGATTGTTATTCTTATTCAGTATTGTTCATATTGTTCTATGGTACTTGCTGAGTCATGGACTCATTCTTGCCGTATTTATTTGTTTTAGGTAAACATTGAAGACGGCATGCATGTGAGGGATTAGTCACATGAATCACATCTTTCACTTCACATTTGTCACCCTTTTAAACTGTTAAACTTGTTATTATCTTTCATTTGATAAGTTGGACTGTAATAAATGGAGTTCTGATGACTTAGATTTTCATTCATCATGACTTGGTTGAACGAGTGAATGCTTAATGATCTTCGTATAGACCTATGATAGCTTTATCATATTTGATTCAATATGATTGGATGATAGAGTTCGATATGTTGTTGAATTCTGATTCAATTCTTATACTCATCCTTTTAGATGTTGATCTCTTTATGTCATTAGTTGAAATATTGTTGAAATTATTTCATATTATTGCGTATTGTTGGACTTCATGTAATATCTTGGCTTCCGCATAGTTAGGGTGTTACACTTTATATCAGAGCGGGCTTTAGGTCCGTGGTAATTAAAATAATAAATTGATACACTGTGCATAGTAGGTGGGGTTGGGTAATCCATTGCATCTGTATTTCTAGTGGTATGTTTCATCATGTTGAACTGTTCTTGAATTGATTATGTACTATAGTTAATCGATGAGACATTATGATCTTCTCTATCTATGAATTTATTCTATGATTGATATGAGATGATCCTATGTTCATAATTGATTATATTGGATATGCGTGATGGTAACGGGTGTTGAGACGTTGAGGTCATGGTTGTTGCCCTGGGTTTTGCTAGGCTACACCACCACTCGTGGTATGGGAATAGAGAAGTACTTACCCCCGTTCCACAGTTATGTGTTGATCATGAGTTCTTTGATGAAGTGGTTGTCTTCCTTGAGCTTGTATTCGGTCTTCTGGTTGTAGTTTCTTACAGTTGATGAAATTCCTTTGAATGGTGGTTATAAAGGAGTGGGCAAGTTTCAAGTGGTCTCTATTTGTTTTTCGAAACAAATATTGTTCTTCCGACTAGTGTGATATTTCTGCTACTTGTGAGCGGTGTTAATTTGCAAGATTAGTCTTTTCACAAAAGTTCTGTTTTTATTCTCTGTTGGAAAACGTAACCCATTTGTTCACTTGGTATTTGGGCAAAGGAAGGTTTCTTTTATAAGTTTTTTATTATGTGGAAGTTTTGATCTTGTGTATTTCTTTTGGATTAATTTAGGGTTTGAAGTTTAATGCCTCTCTTTTATGAAAGAGTATGTTTAAACCCTTCAGTGATGTATGGTCATTCTAAACTAAGAGGTTTTAATTAAATAAAGATATTTGGTATGGTATGAGTTATCAGGTTGAGTTGTTAGCTGGTGCGAACCAATGATTGTTAGCTAATGTCTTCAAAAGTGAAGTTAATTTTGCCTCGATAACTATTAATCTTGACTCTGTCTTCTATTCAGATATATGATGATTTTGTACAAATGCTAGATTCGCCTATTTTTGCCATGCTAAATTGTTGTTATATGTATGAAGAAATGGATGAGGGTTGTTGTATTAACTTACGAAACCTTGTTCTATAAATATTCTGTTGTTGAAGGTTAGAGATATTTCATTCTAATCCCTGAACAAAGGTAGGACTATGAATGCTTCCATGATTAAATAAGCATCAGTTGTTAGTAATATTGGTTAGAGTGCTATTAGTGTGTGCTACATTGGCGTTGAGCGTCAGTAAGGGTAAATGAGCGGAATCTAATAAGTGATTTAAATTGGTATGTTTTTATGAGATTGTTCTGCACCAGTATGATCTTGTTAAAAGAGTTTTGTTTCAAATTTGTGGTTTTTGCACTAGGTTTTCTTTCTAGAATAAGTCGTTATTACAATCTTATATGATGATGGAACTTTTTTATGACACGAGTTGTTGTGTTTCTCTTGGAAAGATTTATTGATGTGATAGCAAGGTAAATTGAATGTTACCAAGAATGAATGTTATTGAGGTTAACAAAATGGTCGGTAATGTGAGGGTGATGTTGATTTTGTTATAGAGAAAGAAATTCTTTTGATCACCTTTCATGATTTCTCTTAAACAAAGATATTTCAAAAGTTGCATTCTTGATCTTTTGGGGTTCAAGATTTTTGTGGTAATTGAAATTTGTCGAGTAAAGCGATGTGTTGAAAAAATAATTCCATTGGTTCTTTAATGATTCAAGTGGGTTGATCTTGAAGGCTCGTTTGTTTGAGTAGGCAAGAAAAGTTGTAATCAAAATAAAAATTGTTTTATTCTAAATGAAGGAGTGATGTAGAATTACTTGTGGTGGGGACAAGTTTTGTAACTTGAATCCTTTTGAACCATAATTAACCTTTCTGCTTTTGTTGTATAGAAACATCCGAAGTTTCAATGGCAACGTTTGTACCTATCGGTTAAGTTTCGGTATTCTCTTCTTGTGAGGCTTGTGCCCTCGATTGTGGTATTCCCTTATGTATTCTGCGTTCATTGCCTAATCGATTATTCGCCTCGGACCTGTGTTCACTGCAAGTGGTGAATGTTTTTCTAGTTGGTGAGAAATTGTTTTCATTTGCCTTTTCTTCTGAGAAAGAATCAACCTATTCGTTTCACATGGGTCTTCCGAAGTGTTTATTAATTGTTACTGTGCGACCTTGGGTTGTGAGCTAATTGAGGAGCATTAGATGATGAATTGATTTCGTGTGTAATTCTTGGAGAGAATATTAGTTATACCCAATGTTTGTCTTTGGGCTAAATTAATTGTATTGTTGCAACTAATAGAACATATAGTGATTTGTGGACCAAGATTCTTTGAAGTTCATTCTAGGAGTCCTGGAGGTTAATTTTTGGGCTTCGCATTTTATATGCTGGGACTTTGGTCGCCCAAGGATTTTGTGTAGCAAAAGTAGAATAAGGGTGTATTTCGGATTGTGGGATGATCGTTGATAGGACCCTTTTGATGAAGTACATGAGAACACATGATGTGAATCATGATTTGATTATTATTAAAGGATTGAGGTGATATGATCGAATGTGAGATCTATTCTAAGATGCATTGGGAGTCATTTGTCAAAGTAATTCCGTCGGTACAAGAGTTGGCTAGAGTATGTTGCGGAGTCAATAGAGCCTCTCTACAAAGTTGTAGATGATGTATTCAGTTTGAGCATGGCGTTGAGGTTGCCAATTTAAGAGAAATAAGTTAGTGTGATATGGATGAAATGAGATTCCATAATTCGAGGGAAAATTTTATTTCTAAAAGAGAAATTGATAAAAGAGTGTTCCCTCGAGTAGTGAAACGCTCTCTTGATTCTTGGTTGAGCTGTGTGTTTATGATGGATGTCTTTCGCAAAATGAGTTTAACTTTACGATTGGCATGTATGATTCTTTCCAGTTCAGATAAAATAAAAGAAGTATTTGATTTAGGCATTCGAGTGATTTCTCATTTGGTTTTCGTGGTGTTCATTCGCAAGTTGCCTAATTAGAAAGTGGAATGCTTTTCATGATGAATTGTCGATTCTGGATTTGATCCTTTTGGTGGAGAGTTGGCACTACGTGGTTGCGATGAGAACTCTTAATTTTTAGTTGGGTTCTCTTTGTAAAAGAGTTGTTTAAAGCGAATTCTGCTTTGTGTTCCTGGTTAAAGGGGGTGCTCCTTGTTAGATGAAGAAACCGATTGAGAAGTGGGACAGGAGTTCCATGTGGGTTGTACATGTTATGTGCTTTAGTACCAAAAAGGGAAGTTGGCCTAAGGTACATTGATTTGTTTTCGACAGTTGCGTGGATTAGGAAGTGAGCGTATTGCTATGACCGTCTCGAGTCTATATGCGAGGTACGTAATGTCTGGTATGTTCTGGTGTTGAGTGAGAACCTTGAAAATTTGAGACTTGAGGTTCCATTAGAGCCGTTGACCTTAGAGTAAGACCCCACGTCCGGGTCTCATTTGGTACATATATTGGAGGGGTCAGGATGAGCATTAGGGCATAAGATGTTGGTATCCGTTGAGGTGCCATGGGCGCATCCGTGTGATCGTGAAGAGACCTAGGAGCTGGAGTCTCGCATGCGCGAGCCATATCCGTATGTGTTCACGTTTGGAGCATGTTAATTGTTGTTTCGTTTCAGAGGCAGTTGTTCTTTTGTTATTTTGGTGTTTAGATTCGGGGTCGAATCCTGTTAAGGGGGGTAGAATGTAATACCGCAAATATCAATTGGAGAAAATATTATCCGGGAGAGGGAAATTTATTCAATATCGATTGCAACTAAGCTTAGAGATGAAATTAAGATCAAAATTCAGAATTTTATGAGAGGAATGGGCCGCCAACCCATATTCGAGAGGAGAGGAGCCAACCAAAGTGGCCCAAGGCCTATGAGTGGGTTGGCAGCCCATTAGAAGGAAAGGGAGGGGAGGGGACCAAACCCTAGCCACCCTTTGCTACAGTAGTTGCCACGCTACAGTAGCGGCGTGCTACAGTACTCCCCTCCTACCATTGGAGCCGTCCGTCCTTGCCCATGGTGCTACAACTCGACTGCCGACCAACGAGAGGGAAGGAGAAAGAGGATAGTGGGACTGGCGGCCTAAAGGGAGGAAGGAAGAGGGAGTAGAAGGAGAGCTTCTTCGTGGGATTCGATCAGCCATCTCCTATGGTTCTACAAGGGTAACAATCGATGTTCTTCCCTAGTTGGATCATTGTAGATGTGAAATTGATTATGTTTAGTGGATCGAAGTCCTGCTGCGATTAGATCAATTTCTGTCCAGTTTATGGTGCGATTGCTTTCACGTGATTAGATTCTGAATGAGAGGATCTCATCTCCTAGAGTTATGTGGGTTTCGTTCTCAGCTTTCTATAGGTTCAAAGATCACCCAAATCGGAGTTCTGGTCTAAAAGTTACGTTGTTTTTACTGCTGCTGTCTAGAAAGTTTGACGAGAATTAGCAGTAGTTTTGTTTATTATGTAAGATTAAGTTAATGGCTGATTCAGGGAATTCACCCAACACGATTGTCATAGGGAATTTTATAAGCTTTCCAGCTTGTTAAAAATCACGAAGTTTGGTTCAGCCAATTAAAAGTTATAGCATTTTATTTACTGCTGTTTTGAATGTCTGTTGGTTTGCTAACTGTAGTTTTGAGCCATGGGCTAGACTTTGTTAAAGGAAAAATTTGAGTATCATGCTAACTAGACTTTTGAAGATTATGTTCTTAGCTTTCGAAAATGACAAAAAATCTTGGTTTTTGGTTAAGCCAATCAAAAGATATGAATTTTTTCTTTACTGCTGTTCAATTCCGCTAGACAGATTATATATTGGACTTTCATATGAAAGTTAGCCTAAGATTTTGGCCAAATTAGAGGATTCAACAAACTAGAATATTTTGGAGGATTTCGTTGCCTTTCCATAGGATCTGAGATAACTCCTTTTAGATTCTCAGAGCAAAGGATATGTTGTTTTTAGTACTGTTGTCCAGTTTAACGTCCTGCTAGACTGTCGGTTAATTTGGATAGAGTAATTATATGAACCTTGGGTTTAGGAATATGAGATTAGGCGTTGCGAGTAGCGTCTTATTCACGTTGTTTCTTATTCAAGCAATTAAATGGTGTAGGAGGAGGGAATTCAAGATTAGTGGCTTCATCCTTGCCTCCTAACGCATCGCAGTTCGAAAGGCAAGTACAATTTATTTGTCTTGATTGCTATTTGTTCCACTTGAGTGATGAATGTGCAATGGATAATTCCGGTATTACTTGCTTCCCCTCATAATTGATATACCATGATTTTTCGATTATTTGTTTACGTCCAACATATTCATTCATTCTTCCATTCATGTTTCACCCACGGGAATGGGTAGTGAAGTCCCATCATTCCAACATGGGCAAATCCATTGTGTATGTAGTGTTGTTGTTTGTTCATAGTGCTTGATGTTCATGCCATGATTGAATACTATGGTTTATAAGTAGTTTTCAATGATTTCTGATTCGTTCCATATATGTGAATCCGTGCTTCTTGAGATTTCGTCTTCCATATTCATACATTCATTCATTGTTCATGATTCACCCACGGGAGTGGGATGTAAAGACCCATCAATTCCAGTATGGACATGTAAGACCCACCATTCCAATGTGGGCAAATTGGATCCCCGTTATGAAACGTTCTTCATACGGGCCTTGGATCCCCGTATTTTGTGAAATGCGGGCCTGAGTGAACACCGACGGGTGTTCGCTGGCTATACCGGTATAAGCAGAAGTGGAGATCATGCATTTCATTCATTCATATGGTTTCTGCCATTCTACCTTCATATTCTGTTCTATGATGTGAAGTCCTTATTCATCCATTCCACATTCGAATTCTATTCTATGATGCTATGATCTTATTAAGCCGTTGTACATTTGTATTCTATTCTGTGATTGTTATTGTTATTTAGTATTGTTCATATTGTTCTGTGGTACTTGCTGAGTCGTGGACTCATTCTTACTGTATTTATTTGTTTTAGGTAAACATTGAAGACGGCATGCATGTGAGGGATTAGTCACATGAATCACTTCTTTCACTTCACATTTGTCACCCTTTTAAACTGTTGAACTTGTTATTATCTTTCATTTGATAAGTTGGATTGTAATAAATGGAGTTCTGATGATTTAGATTTTCATTCATCATGGCTTGGTTGAACGAGTGAATGCTTAATGATCTTCGTATAGACCTATGATAGCTTTATCATATTTGATTCAATATGATTGGATGATAGAGTTCGATATGTTGTTGAATTCTGATTCAATTCTTATACTCATCCTTTTAGATGTTGATCTCTTTATGTCATTAGTTGAAATATTGTTGAAATTATTTCATATTATTGCGTAGTTTTGGACTTCAGGTAATATCTTGGCTTCCGCATAGCCAGGGTGTTACACTTTGTTTCTAAGAAAGAAATCATGAACCTTCCCTGGGAGCAGCTACATTCTTATGTGTGATTAAAATTTCATGCTGCTAGTTTGCAAATTTTGATTTGATTTAGTTCGATACATGTAATACTAATGTTGTTTGAACTCCCTGGATTTGATACTTTGTTTGGCTCATTGGGAATTTAGTTGTTTTGTGGTGTGTTTTCTCAATGGTGCAGAGCTGTAATTAACTACCCGTGATTCTGTATACATGTATGTAGTTCGAATTTTTTATTATTATATAATCTATGGTTGGCGATCATGAAATTATTCTAAACTGGAGCAAGCGATTTTGAACTGTTTAGTTATTTTAGACATGTACCGTTAGTTTATTTTTATATTATATTTGAACATGTGAAACCAATTGAACTGTAGTCACATATATCTTCTGTCTGATGTACTCAACCTTCTCCTAGAAGAGCTTGATGTGAGTATCTCTAATCCTCCTTCTCTTTCCATTATAAGATGAATGTTACCGTTGTGTCACTTGACTTTCTGTTTTCGTTATTGTGGAATTGGTTTTGTCTTTTTAGATATGTTAGGGTTTTCCATTGCACATGAGTGAAAAAAAAGGTGATAGAGGTACCAACTTAAGTGGCCACATCTTCTGATTTTAAAGGACTTCCTTTTGTTTTAGATTGGTGTTCATTACCTTTGTGTAATGCTAATTTGTAGATGTTGTATGTTCACTTTTAGATAACTATATATTACTGTTTTATCAATAGTTATTGTTGAACTCATGTGGGGAGGGCCAGCTATGCACCACCTAAAGATGCAATAGATAAATTACTTATATACGAAATGAAAGACACGTTAATAACAAAATTTTCTTATCCTTTTGCAAACCCGCACATGTTTTTGGTTCACAGCTTATTTGACTTTATTTTTTTATTACATGTCTTTTGTATCATTAAAGTACATGTACCTCGATTTATTTTGTACCCACTGTACTTGACTTTTTTCTCTCTTAACAATATATATAGATTTCGTACTATTACGGTGTCACGTATGCTTTAGTAAGCCACACTATTATTTTGTAAAAGAAATGCAGGCATATTTCTGCAACCGCCATTCGTACTATGTCCCTAAATAAATTAGTTCCAGTTCCTGCAACCACCATTCATGTATTCTTCTAGCTTCTTAATATGTTGAAATAGTTTATTTATTTTTTAGTATCACCTATCGCATGATTTTTCCCATTCCTCATAAGCATACTCTATTTTCAGGGCAATTAGTTCCAGTTAACTTTACTCTAGAAAAGAGAGATGGATTAAAATGCACAAAGGATACATTGGATTACTTTAGGAGATCCAACATTTTGTTAATGGATGGCAGGTATAATGTTTGATAAATAATCACTACATTTTTTTCCAACAGCAGTCCTTGAGTTACTATATGTAATATTCGTTACAAGTTATTTACTCTTTGCATCTGTCAATTTTTTTGTTGATATATCAATTTGCTATTGCCAGTTTGAAATATTGTGTGGATTTGTTGGAAAGCATGAAGCAGAAGGGATTGCTTCTTGGTGCTTAGTTTGCTTATATAGTTTATTTATTTTTTAGTATCACTTCTCACATGATTTTTCCCATTCCTCATAAGCATACTCTATTTTCAGGGCAATTAGTTCTAGTTAACTTTACTCTAGAAAAGACAGTTGGATTAAAGTGCACAAAGGATACATCGGGTTACTTTAGGAGATACAATAGTTTGTCAATGGATGGAAGGTATAATGTTTGATAGATAATCACTACAAAAATTTTCCAACAGCAGTCCTTGAGTTTCTATATGTAATGTTCGTTACAAATTATTCACTCTTTGCATTTGTCAATTTTTTTGTTGACATATCAATTTGCTATTGCCAGTTTGAAAGACTGCGTGGATTTGTTGGAAAGCATGAAGCAGAAGGGATTGCTTGATATAAAAAAAGTAGTACCTGTTTTAGTGGTCCAATGTTTTTTAAAATTTATCTTTTATAATGTCTTCTTCAAGTTCCTAATTTTCATCTGTTTTCAGAGTTAAATGAAGGTAAATTGAGTTTTCTTACCTATCTTAGATTCTTATTTATTGAATAAGCTTACATACAGTACTCCATGATAGGTATGATTGCATTAGTAGTCCATGAATGGGTATTATGCTAACACCACGAACTATTCTCAAAGAACATAATGCACTTATGTTTAATGCTAGGTTCATCCACACTGTTTAATTTTGTTATGTTAATCCATGAAAGGTATGATTGCATTAGTAATCCATGAATGGATATTCTACTGACATCACAGACTATTCTCAAAGAACATAATGCACTTATGTTTAAGACTAGCTTCATCCACATTGTTTTAGTTTGTTATGTGTCATTTTCAGTGTGCGCTGATACTTTGTTTCTCTTATGATGATAAGAATTACATTAGAATCAATCTTTGTGTTATGAATAGTTCGAAGAACTGTTAACTGTTGTCTCTTATTTAAGTTAACCAAAAAAAATTGATATAACAAACTTGCATGTCCTCTTGATTCAAATGCTTGACAGGTACTACTTTTGAATAACCGATGTCTACCCTTTGTCGAAGGCGACACGTCTATTTTTTTGCTGAAATTACCATTTATACTTCAATGGTACGACATAACATGAACCAGCCGGGGAAGTTGCTTGGCATCATTGGACTTGGTGGCTTGGATCACATGGCAATAAAATTTGGAAAAGCCTTTGCACTGAAGGTCACATTTTTTACTACATGTGAATCAAAGAGAAAATAAACTATCAGCCTTCTTTGAGCATATATTTTTGTGATATCATGAGACGAAAAAACAGATGGAGGTACTGCTTATTATACAATATGTTTCATCATCTCATATGCTTCGACTATAACCTGAATGATCATTCTATATATTTTTAAGGCAAATATCATTGTTGACACCGCTTCTGGTGCCCGCCCCTTTGATCCTTTTCTCTCTTCTGAAAGTTTTTAGTGTAATGGCACTACTTACCTTTCCAAAATAAATCGAAGTCCATGACCATATACTGTTTAGCATGCCATCATTATTACACATTTTTTTCAATTTTGCTATTCTTGTCTTACTGCTGCTGGTCATAGTACATGACCATGTACTGTCCAGCATGCCGCCATTAATGCCCAATATTTTTTTTGTTCCATGTGCCCTCTATGCCTTTGTGCGAGCCATTTTCGCTGCGCCGGGCCCTGCCTTCGGTGCTACGCGTGTGCTGAACTACACGTGTGCTGAATGGGCTGCGAAAACATCCCGCGCCAAAGGTATACGCGCCAATGGCGCTTGTATAATTCTAGTTTAATTAATTTGTTGAATTTTCTGGATTTTAAAAGGGTTTTTCCTATTTTCCAGAAATTAAAAATTATTTATGTGCAAAAATAATTTTAAGTTGAAAATAATTTTATTAAGTTCAAAATAATTCAAGAAATTTCTGTGAATTTTTCTAGAATTGTTGGACTCTTTTTGCTATTTTCTAAAACCTATTTTGATTTGTTCAATTTTTTGTAATTCAAAAAACAAATTAAAATCTCCTTTTTAATTGGGGCCAAAACCCATTTCACCCAACCCTTTTTCCCATTTTTCCCGACCTGCTTTCCCACTTTCCCCGCTGGCCCACTCCGTCCGCGTGGTCCAAGCAGCCAGGCCACCTGCCCATCAGGGCCTTCCTCCTGCCCTGTTTCTTACCCATGCGCAAAGCCACCATTGCTACTTGCTTGAGCTCCTCAAGTGCCGCCATGATTCCCTCCTCCTTCTTCCTGTGAATTGTGCGCAACAAACTCCCTGAGTTCCGCTGTGCCCATTACTTCTGTTTCCCTCCCCCAATCACGCTCGGTCTCATCGAAATGGGCATCACCGCTGAGATCCCCATCGCATTGATCTCCTCCCTCTGGCCTCCTTTGGCCCTATAAAAGGGAGCACTAGGAGACCCTTGTCCTATTCATTCCCCCACTGAAACCTCCCCCCTCTGCTCGTAATCTCGCCAGAATTTGAGTTCTTTCATCGCCGGCCACAAACTTTTCTTTTGCCGATTGTGCTGCTGTCGATGACTGCCTGGCCACCCCAACCACCTCTTCATCACCACCGTCCCACGTTCTTCATTGTGTGCCCACCATCTTCGCTGAAATCTCACCGAATCACCATGCCACCTTCGACCCAATTCTCGCCGCCGCATTTTGCCTCGCCACCGACGATCTCTTCGCGTCCTTCTGCCGAGACCGTGCGCACTAGGTTCGGTGTTGCCTCCTTTCTCTGATGAGCTCCCCGCCGGAGCTCACCGTGGCACGTAGCACGGATGAGCCTCGGTCCTAGAGTGCCATTGGTGCCGTGCTGATGTGGTAGCGCCACGTCACTGCCACATCATGTTACCTCATCCCCTCTCTCCTAGTCAACGCCCATGTGGCAGCCCACGTGGCAATTTTCCTTTTCCCTTTAGAAAATAATTCGGCCGAAAAATAAAAATATGCTGATGACGTTAGCATGACGCAATATATCGATTTTCCTTTAAAAAAGTAATTATAAAATTCTAGAAAATCAAATTTCATCATTTCATGTGATTTTCAAACTTCCAAGGACTCGTTCTCCTTCATACGAGCCCTGAATTCGACGATTAAAATTTCTAAATTAATCTAAAACGAAGATCTAGCAAACTAAACCATAATTTCTTAATTTTGAGTTCATTTGAATTTTCATTTATATTGATTTGAATTTGGCATGTTTTCACGTAGAGATTTCGACGCCGTTTTAGAACAACAACTAATCAAGCAAGGCAAGTTACATCTTTGATCATATTTGTTCCCATTATTTTACGTTATTTAAATTTTGTTTTAAATTATTATTGCATGCTTATTTTTATTCAATGTATTTTAAATTCCTGTTTTTAAATTGTAGTTAATCCCAACACATTTGTATGGCCAAATATTGACATTGAAATATTCAAACCTTGTAACCTTAGATAAAATCTAGTTGGTACAATAGTATGAACTATAACATTTTGTGAAAAATATGCTACTATAACATTTTGCGAAAAATATGCTTAGCCATGCTTAGACCTAAATTTTTTGATTTTGGGAATTTCAGCCAAAAATCAAAGATTGTTCAAATTGTATCCATGGCATTGGTGTGTCATGGAAGTTTATAAATGATTTTCAACAATAAAATAAAATAAACTGGTTTGGACTTGGGCGAAATGGATAGTTGCAGGTTTATGCACGGGCTCATTTTAGGAATGGTTGAGGCCTATGGGTTATTTTGGAAGTCGTCTAAGTTAATTAAGGACTGGTCTTCAAGCCACATCTTGACAAGCTCCACCTTACTACCACAAGTCTGGAATGGGACAGGCTAGGCTAAAGAATTTGCAACATTCCATTGTTGGTTGTGCCATTTTGATGTGTGGGTGTCGGTTAGACAGAATTCCCACTTGGCGCAAGACGGGGCTTCCGGCGGGTGGTTAGCCCAAAGGAAGTAAAACCTTAGTGGGCATGTCTACTTTGGAATGGCACATTGTAAAGGCCTTGTGATAATACTTAGTGGCACACCTTTGGAAGTGTGTTAGATAGACATTAAAAGTTGATTATCTCTTCTGGGTAGAGTTGTACAACCTCTGCAAGTGTAAAACTATTCAAATAGTCGTGTCCACGGTCATGGACATGCTGAGCAAAGCCACTCAAAGTTAGACTTTCTTTTTGTTTTCAGAATGTTTTATAAAACCATTTATGTCATGGATTGGTATCCATGAGAAAAATTGTAGGTTGATGCCCTTGGTTGGTGCCCGTATTTAAGTTAGTGTTAGGTTGGTGCCCATGCTAGCTTTAGTAATTCAGTTAAAACTAAATTTTAGATATTGTGAAACATGAGCTTTTGAACTTATTATTGTATTTAAAATGTCAAATATTGCTTTTGCACAAATAACCCTAGATGCCTTTATTTGATAATATCCATGCATGCATTAATTCTATTATGGGTGTAACTTGCGGAGCACGGTTGTTTGTGCTCACCCTTACTTAATAAAAATGTTGTTCAGAGGAGAAGGACTTCGCTACCGATGTGGATCTAGACGACTAGGCCGCTACCCTAGTCGATTGCCTGTGGCAGATTTGCTGGACTCTACTACTACTTCTTCATCTTCCACTATGTTCTTTATTGTTGACTTATAAGCCTCTTTTGTAATAAACTCTGATATTTATTAATAAAGTTGTGCGAATTGTGGATGTTACCATATTTGTTTACTGTGTGAACTAGCAACTGATCATGAGACTAGTTCAAAAATACACAAATGAGTTGGGGTGTTACTCCCGGGTCCGACACTAGTCCACGGTGGACCGAGTTCATGTGGCTAGGGTTGACCGAGGGTTTGATCTGACATATCACAGACGGTTTGGAAATAGAACCATCGGTGATATCTTACATATCACAGACAGTTCTTGGTGGAAACCATCTGTGATAGTAGACCTTTACAAACAGTTTATGCAAAAAAACCGTCTGTGATATTTCATCATACCAAACTAATTTTTTTTTCTGATTTTTGGCTTGCCTCAGGAATTGCTAGCCATGCCCTCCGAAAACAAGCAAGTAGAAAACAGATAGATGACAGATGAATCAATTGTTGACAACTCAATGTGATCACTAACAACTCAAAGTGATCATTTACAACTCAAAATCAATTAAAAAAGAATATGTTCAAGTATTGTCGCTAGAGTTACAATTGAATTACAACTACTCAAAGTGAATTACAGTTGAATCAATTGTTTCAAGGTCGTTCAGCGGTGTCGACGAAGTGAAACTCTTTGCCGGCATTAACGATCTCTATTTTGATGAAGCCACAGAGCGCTCCTCGAACCTCCGAGATCTTGGTCATAGCGAATGAATCTAAATCGAGTATCATGCCCTGTCGCTAGCAGGAGTGAAGTAGTAAGCATATATAGTTAAATTTATAATTAGGAAATAATTATTGCGAGACTGACAAACCACTAGATCATTTGTCTTAGCACCCATGATTTGTTGCATATGACAGCAAACGTAGAATGCACTCAATGACCTCTTCGGTTGCATAACCTTCGATGATGCTGCCCTCCGGTCGAGATCGATTCCGTACGTAGAACTTGAGAATTCCCATGTACCTCTCGAATGGGTACATATGACGTAGGAACACAGGGCCGCATATCTTTATCTCTTTCACAAGGTGAACAATGAGATGGACCATTATATCAAAAAATGACGGAGGGAAATACATCTCAAGATGACATAGAGTCATCACCACCTCAGCCTGCAGAGCATCTAGTCCTTCGGGATCGATGACCTTCTGAGCAATTGAGTTAAAGAAATAACACAGCCTCAAGATTGCCAATCGGACCTTGTTCGGCAAAATACTCCTAATTGTAACAGGAAGCATTTGTATCATCAGCACATGACAATCATAAGACTTCATACCAATTAATTTCAAATCTTCCATAGAAACAAATTTCTTAATGCTGGTGGAGTAATCAGATGAAACTTTCACACCATGCAAGCTCTGGCACAGTTCATTTCTCTTGGCCTTGGATAGAGTGTAGCAAGCTAGGGGAAGGTACATTCGTCCTTTATCAGTCTCTTTGGGTGCTAACTCGGTCCTTATGTTCATATCAACCAAGTCACACCATGCGTTAACACCATCCTTTGTTTTGCCACTAATGTTCAGTAAGAGACCAATCAAGCTATCACATACATTCTTCTCCATGTGCATGACGTCGTTGCAGTGGCAAACTTCTAAGTGCTCTCAATAAGGCAAGTCCCAAAAAATTGACCATTTCTTCCAGATGTTCTTCTAACGAGTCCTTAATTTACGTCTCTTCCCAAGCACAACATCGATATCCTTAACCATATCATAGACCTCTTTCCCTCTAAAAGCCCTTGGAGCTGAACTGTCCTTATTTCCGTCGAATTGTTTCTTCATCTTGCGGTATGGGTGAATCCTGGGAAGGAAACTACAGTGACGCATATACATAGTTTTGTGTGAGTTGTTCAGCCATACACTCTCCGTACCATCTAAGCAGTGCGAACAGGCTTTGGCTCCTTTTGTACTGAACCCTGACAGGTTATCAAGGGCAGAAAAATCATTGATTGTGTAGAACAACATGGAGCGTAAAGTGAAGTTCTCTCATTTGTACGCATCCCATATGTCGACGATCGAGTCACCGATCTTACAAAATAAAATAGAGAAAAATGACACAGATTTCTTGGGAGAGAATGGAACTACTCTTTATTGATATGAACTAGCTATTACAGGGGGTGCCTACGACTAGGCGGAAGACTAATCCTAGTTACACTGAGTATGATGCTTGCTATGCTATCTTATCATACTTAAAGCATGAATCTAGCGATGATTGCGCTGCAATATTCTGATGCCCAATGCGATATCAGATCTCAGATCCTTCTTTGTCCTCGCTCCATCCTTATATAGTTTCCGAAGGGGTGGTAGTTGCTCCTGGAGAAGGCATCCGTTGTGAAGCATTGCGGCTGGTCGGAGTGAGGCGATGGTTGACAAAGTATCAACTATTTTGCAGTTAAGCGTTTGTGAAACACTTAACCGTTCGGTGGTTGTTTGTTAATGTCTTAAGATTATATAACGTCGCGTGGTATGGTGTATACAACACGTGCTATATTCATCACACGGTAAAGAATATACCTAGAATAGACCCAAATGCGAGTTCATGGTTCTTACGAGCAGTTACCTAGTCGGAGACTAGGTACAGGACCTTGTCTGACCAGGGTACCCATTATGTAACCTCTGGAATCCTTACGACCAGTGAGGTCGTTAGCCTTAGCGGTTACGAACACGAAGACGTATGGTCTTTTATTATGTATTACAATAATACATAGAGATTTTAATCCTCGTCAGCTAGCCCCTAAACTTTAAATGAACAGGTCGTGTGAACACCTTCTTCCGATGATGTCGTATCAAGCAGACCCTCATTTAATGCTATGACATACGAGGTGGTCTGTGTTCACTTTAAAGTTGTAACACCCTGATTTTTGGAGCCTTTTTGAACTTTCAAAATAAAAGGAACCATTTTTTTTATGAGAATTCAAAGCTTAACTTCATAATTTTAGAATGGATTTTAATGGATTAGTTCGAACTTCAACTAAAAATCGCATGAGGTTATTTGGGTTTGTGGAGTTTTGGTGGCCTCCTCTTCTCCTCTGGTCAGGACCTCCTCCTTGTCTATTTGGACCTGCCTGTGTCCTTCAGGACCTCCCCATGTCCTCTAGGACCTCCTCCTTGTCTATTTGGACCTCTCCGTGTCCTTCAGGACCTCCCCATGTCCTCTAGGACCTCCTCCTTGTCTATTTTGACCTCCCTGTGTCCTTCAGGACCTCCCCATGCCCTCTAGGACCTCCTCCTTGTTTATTTAGACCTCTGTCGTGTTCGTTCGAGCTTTCCGCTTGATCCAGATCTCTATTTCTTGTGTACCATTTGATTTGTGTTGGACGGTTTGATCTTGGTGAGATGTTCGGATGGTCCGAACGTCCCACTCCTTTAGAACCATCCGATCCGTATTGGATGGCCTTGATCTGTTGGAGCGTTCGCTCGGTCCGAATGGCCCAATTGCCGTGACCCGTTCGATGGAAATCCTATGGCTCCCGCTTCTCCCGCTTATTATCTCGCTATCGCTCACCTCGGGACCTCCCTTGTTTAGATCTTGACCGTTAAGACCTCCCCTCTGGAGATCTTAGCCGTCAGGACCTCCCTTGTTTAGATCTTGACCGTTAAGACCTCCCCTCTGGAGATCTTAGCCGTTAGGACCTCCCTTGTTTAGATCTTGACCGTTAAGACCTCCCCTCTGAAGATCTTAGCCGTCAGGACCTCCCTTGTTTAGATTTGACTGTTAAGACCTCCCCTCTGAAGGTCTTAGCCGTCAGGACCTCCCTTGTTTAGATCTTGACCGTTAAGACCTCCCCTCTAGAGATCTTAGCCGTCATGACCTCCCTTGTTTAGATCTTGACCGTTAAGACCTCCCCTCTGGAGATCTTAGCCGTTAGGACCTCCCTTGTTTAGATCTTGACCGTTAAGACCTCCCCTCTAGAGATCTTAGCCGTCAGGACCTCCCTTGTTTAGATCTTGACCGTTAAGACCTCTCCTTTGGAGATCTTGGCTGTTAGGGCCTCCCCTTTGGAGATCCTAACCGTCCAGACCTCCCCTTTGTTAGATCTGACCGTTAGGACCTCCCCTTCTGGAGATCCTAACCGCCCAGACCTCCCCTTGATTTAATTCGACCGTCAAGACCTCCCCATTATGGTGTTTGTTGGACCTCCCGTCAGGACCTCCCCATTGTGGTGTCTATTGGACCTCCTGTCCGCGAGACCTTCCCTTGAGCTTTGACTGGTAGTCACACCCATTTTCCTTTATCCTTTGACTATGCCCTTTGCACAAGGGAGTCTCCCCACATTTAATGCCTGCTGTATCACATTAAATGCTATCACTTTTTGCAGCACCCGTGCCATACTTTTGTCACATCCGTTGCCTGCTTTCATTGTCCTTTTCACCAACTCGTGAACACCTATACCCTGGGAGATCTCAATGGCTCCAGCTATATAAGCTTGGGCAGCCCTTCATCCTCATCTTTTCCCCATATCCATTCTCCAAAGTAATCGAGCAGCTCGCGGACCTCCTCCCTTGAGCTTTGGACCTCCTCCAGCAAACTCCTTGGACCTCCTCCAACTGACCTAGCCTCTCTGTTGGTTTTATTTTGGAGTTTCATTGAAGTTTCTTTGGGTTTTATTTGAGCTTTGTATTGAGTTGATGTGGTTTTCTCATGTAGATTGCGAAGACACTGAAGAGCAAGAGCTCCCCGAAGAAGAAGAAGACATCCAAGCCTTTGAGCAAGGCAAGTTACACTCTTGATCATATTGCACCCATTATTTCAACCTATGTATATTCCATTTCAAATATTAATGCATGCTTACTTTACTAAGTTATTTCAATGCCCGTCTTTAAATTCATAGTTATGCCTAATTTCCTTGGTATGACCACTGCTGATCTTGAGCCGAACATGTTGTCACCCTAGGCAAAACCTGGTTTACGCAATATAGTGGACCAGGACCTCTGAAAAACTAGAGTTTAGCCATGCTTAGAGAAAAGAATCTGGGTTTGGGAGGTTTTCGCCAAAAATATCACTTGTCTAAATGATATGGACCATGGCATTGGTGTGTCATGGGGTTTCTGCAAATGGCCCTGGCATTGGTGTGCCATGGAGGGTTGAAAAACAAAGAAATGAGAAATGGATTTGGACTTGGGCGGCATTGGTTATTTGGTTGGTGCAAGTCCATGCACGGGGATCGTGTGATCCGATGCCCCAGGGTTGTGGTGGCCGCCCGGGTCAGTTAAGGACCGGTCTACGAGTGTATTTTGCTATGCCTCTCCGTGTAACCACATGTCCTGTATGGACGGGACTTGGCCAACTAATTTGCAAAGTTATCACCGCGGTTGGTCCGGCGGAATAATGGGTGGCCTTTCATGGCCTGTCTTTTATGACTTTGTTGTACCCACCTAGCTCAAGAGGGGGCCCTAGGAAGGGGCGAAACCTTAGAGTGGATGGACTACGGTGGAATGATGCATTATAAAGGCGTTGTCACATGCTCTAGACCTCTTACCATCGGCAGTGAGAGGTGGCAACGACGGTTGTCAAGAAAACTAGAGAAGTCGTGTCATGTGGGTAAAGTGTGCAACCTCTGTAGAGTGTAAAACTATTCGAATAGCCGTGTCTGCGGTTATGGACATGCTAGCAAAGCTGCTCAAAGTTAGGCCTCTTGTTTGTTTTCAAAATGAGTTGGGCAAGGAGCCTTGTGACAGGAGGGTATCCTTCACCATCATATTGATGAAAGTTATCCAACTGTAAAATGAGAATTTGCAAATGAATTTTGATTATTGTTATAAGCTTTGGAACTTAATACTTGTATTTGAAACAAACTTGGCTTTATGCAAACTAACCATATTATGCCTACCTTTGAGATATCCATTATGCGTGTCATTCTGTTAGTTGACGGGTGTAACTTGCGAGCATGATGGTTGTGCTCATTCTTGCTTGATTGATGAATTGAGCAGGAGAAGACTTCTTTGATGAGGATGAGGACCAAATCAACTAGGCCGCGCACTCCGGCCAATTACCTGTGGTGTATTGGGTGGACATGGTTTTGCTTCTGCTGTGTATTTTTGATGAAACACGGTGGCCCGATCTTCCGATAGGTTCGATTTGTTTCATCGTAAGGACGTTGACGCTTTGAGGCTTCCGACCCGCAGATCTTCACCTCGCAATTCGCTACACCCGCACGACTGTCGTTATCAACCACGCTTGCACGCGATCGACCTTACCACGAGGGTTATGGTTCCTGCAGGCAATCGAAGCAACTCACAAGAACACAGTAGATGCAATCTGAAATATATTGCGAATATGGATGAAGTTCACAAGTGGGGTTCCTCAAACCGAACAAGCGCTAAACCGCAAAGTGGCGAGAATAATCTAAGAAAAACCCAACCCTAAACCGTATGGCGGCCGCACATATATAGGGGAACGTGAGGAGGTGGGAACCCTAGGGTGGCGAAATGTTCACTGCATCGCATTCACGTGAGCAGTGCAGCCCCTAGGGTGGTCGGCCATCACATGGGCCTTATGGGCCAAGTCACCCATATATTACATAGCTAGTGGGCTAATAATTGGTGACGCAAAGACCATGGTATGTAAATGCTGGCCAGGCATGTAGACATAGCTCGGCTTGTAGGAGTAGAAGTAGCGTGGTCCACTTGGATAAAATGGTATTGTAGTGGCCGCAAGTCCAACTGTGGAAGATTGAGTTGAAGTAGTAGTTGTAGGTCTTCTTGAAGTGGTCGTAGACCCTGCAGAGCTGGTCGTAGGTCTTCTGGAAGTGGTCGTAAACCCTGCAAAGCTAGTCGTAGGTCTTCTGAAAGTGGTCGTAGACCCTGTAGAGCTGGTCGTAGTCCCTACAGAGTTGGTCGTAGACCCTGCAGAACCGGTCGTAGGTCTTCTCAAAGTCGTGGTTGTATCCTTAGGGTCGATGTCCTCATCAATTTTGCCTTGTCGTCGTGGCTTGTAAGAAACTTTGTAATCAACTCCCTTGTTGTTAATAAAGTCTCGTGTGGATGTACATTATCACTTGTAATTGCTGTTAGAACCAGCCATTGATCCTTGAGACTGGTTCGGATCACAGGAGGGTTAGGACTTCTCCAAGTCCCATGACCTCCTCGGGTTGGTCCTTGGACCTCCCCAGGTCTGGTCGTGCCTCTTGGGGGAGGTCCTGAGCCTCAAGACCTCCTCGGTCAGTTCCCTGGACCTCCAGGAGGTCCGGCTGGACCTCCTGGGAGGCCTGGGAGGACTACCCGAGAGGTCCTAGGACCTCCTGGGAGGTCCTGGTGGACTCCCAGGGAGGTTTGGGAGGACCTCTCGGGTGAGGCCCCTAGCTTGGTCGTCACAAAAGTTAAGAACCTGCCTTGGGAAGTGAAGAGTTTTTTTGTCCGTTGGACAAGAAGGATTTGTCCGTTGGACTTTTGGGTAACTCCCGATTGCGGTTAAACGATAGCAACTATAAAATCCCTTAGCACGGGGCTTTAGGACTTTTACACCTTCTACTTTCCCCTTTTCATCTTCTGAAAGGAAAACTGCCTCCGACCTCCTGTCACCTCTTCTTCCAAAGAACTCCACCATGTCGGATCAAATCACCAACTGGTCGGTTCCTGATCTGCGCGACAAGAAACTTGAGAGCTTGAAGAAGATCGGGTTGCTTCCCGATAAGAATCTGATTTCTTGGAGATCAGTGGCTAGGGAGCATTCTCTGAGCGGTGAAGATAAGGAAATTCCTGTTTTCCTCGCATACATCGAATGCGGATTCAGGCTCCTAGTTCACTCCTTCCTTCCCACAGTTTTGGAGCATTATAGAGTTGAACTGATCAATCTGGCTCCTAATGCCATCGCCAACCTCAGCGTCTTCGTCTACCTCTACGAAGCGTACTTGGGTATTTCCGTAACTCTGGATCTATTCAAGTACTACTACAGAATGACGAAGTTTGGGAAGACGACTGGAACGCCTGGAGAGTGCACATTGCGCCTCCATGATGGAAAGGCTGATGAGTATATTCCTATGTACTCAAAGTCTTTGTGGTCATCATGGAAGAAGAGCTGGTTCTACATGACGGTCACTAAGGATGACAGCCTTTACTATAGTGGTAAGAAAGCGATCAAGAACCCACAATGGCGCTCGTCCACAAAGAAGGAGGGAAAAGTAGGGAGATGGGTTAAAGCCATCCAACTCCTTAATGTCAAGGGTTTAACCTCCTGGCATGTGGTGAAGGACTTTTCCATGTGTCAGATTAGTCCTTTGAAGGCCAGAGCATATCCGATGCTCTGGTATATTGGTCGTGACGATGCGACCAAAGATTCCAAGGAGGGTAAGTCTTGAAGGATTCTTACCGGTTTCCAATTATTAGTTGACTATTTCTATGATTCTAAAATATATTGTTTACCCTTACAGCCTTGTCTCCTGATGAGACCAGGAACCGGATCAGGGTGATCTGCGCCAGAGAGCCTGGCGAAAAAGCTGATTTCCCTCAGATGTTAGCGGTCGTTTCTGCAAAAGAGAGGGCGGAGAGACTTAAGGTAAAATATCAACTACTTTTCATATTTTCTTTATAGTTTTCCGATCGGTTTACCATAGATCCTCTTTGGTGTGTAGTCAGTCGGGTTGAGGATCAACGAGGCCACTAAAAGTTGTGAGCCAATTGACGATCCGACCAATCCTACGACCACTCAAGATGATGGTCGTATAGAGGTAGGTAACCGAACATAAACGTCTATTTCAGATGAAGAATTTCCATCACCTAACTAACTTTATTTGCTAATCTAGGCAGTTATCATAGACTCCAATGTAGTCGCTCAGGACTTGCCTGTTGCTGATGAAGTAACTGTTTTGGAGGCTGATGAGCCACAGCCTCCGACCCAATGGTTAGAGATCTCATCCTTGACCAGCTGGTCGAGAATATTTCTTCCGACCTTCGGGTGGAGAACATAGCGGGTCTAGCCAGCCCCACTAGTCAAGAACCGGTGAAGTCGGTTGAGAAGAAGAGGAAGGCTAGCGCTATGGATTTTAATTCACTACGCTTCAAGGTCAAAACCAAAAAATCCACCAGGTATGTACAAACGAAATAGTCATATTAGCGCATACCTTAAAAGCCTTTGGTATATTAAATTCTTGAACTTCCTTTCTTCTTTTTGTGCAGATCTTTTAGTATTCTGGTCGTCTCCGACCAGGATATTCTAGAAGCCCTCGACCAGAATATTCTTCAGGAAAAAGCTCCTGAGGACAAGGTGGTCGAGGTAGCCCACGATCAGAATGTTCTTCAGGAAAAAGCTCCTAAAGACATGGTGGTCGAGGCAGCCCCCAAGCAGGTGTCCATGCCAGAACCTGCTGAGGATCCTATGGTGATTCTGACTCCGTCGGCGGAGGTAGACATCCCTGAAGATCCTCAGCCAGTTCCGACCCCTCTCGATAATTCTTCTCAAACTAACAAGTTCCCTTTTTCCCCTCGATTTATCGAGGATAAGGAGCTTGACAAGGTTTGGGGAAAGATATCAGACCGTTAGGCCAAGACGAGTCCTGATGTGATTTTTGCTGAGTATAACAACGTGGCGATTCGGGTAAGTATCTACGACCATTTTTATAGTCTCTCTAAAAGTTTATAAGAAACTCAAAGAACAATGCTTATTTGTGTAGCACATGATCGAGAATTATGCTGTGGTTGGAGGTCTGACCCAGTGAATAAAGGACATGGAGAAAAGACATTCTGATCTAAAAAGTATGGACATTCTTCTTAACTTGTCTTCTTTGTTCTTCTTCTGTTAATTATTCTCCCTTATCATATTTGATAGATTTGGAGAAAATAAAAGAAGAAGTCGTGGCTAAAGAAGCCAAAATAACAAAGCTTGAAGAAGAAATCGTGGCTAAAGAAGCCAGAATAACCAAGCTTGAAGAAGAAAGCCAAACTAAGGATCAATCGATCACATATGCGACGACCAGGCTCAAAGAAGTCACAGAGACTTTTGAAAAGGATATTAAAGGTAACTGATCGTAAACTTGACCAATGTATTATCTCTTTTAATCATAAATATTTACCACTTGGTTTACTTGCAGAGAAAACTCAAGCGGTAACAAGAGCAGAAAAAGCTCTAGAATTTGAGCAAGATAAGGGGGCAGCTCTTGTGCAGAACCTTGATGGAAAAGTCCACGCACTTAATAAAATGATCTTTGATATGGGATCAAAATCGAGTCTTCCTACCTTAAGACATCCAACAGAGAAAATGAACTATTTAGGCCAACTTCTGGAAGATCACAATGGCCTACTTAAGACAACAAAAGAAAACTATGCCCAGACAATGAAAGAAGTTGTGGTCAGCGGAGTTAGTTTTTCTTTGGCAAAACTGATGGCTTCCGACCCCTGTACCAATCTCCAAGCTGTTGAAGAAGATTTCAATTGCTTGCCTGATGAGGCGACTAGGTTTCTCGAGGAAGTAAAGCCTCTCGGAGACAAGGTTACAGAGAAAATAGAGGTTGGATCTCCATCAAGCAGCAACTAGTCGGGAGATCTCTAGAAGTAGGCAATTGTAATACAAGAATTATAAAATGTACAAAACTTACCTTTATGTCATCTTCAAGTCTCTCTTTTGTTTATCCTGTCAACTTATGAAGTTCTCATATATTCTCTAGCCCCCGACTGCTTTATAGTAGAAGGACTTTACTAAATAAGCAGTAAGCCAAGAAAGAGAACTAAAGTCTCAACCATTGTTTGAAAGCAGATACTGATTATATGATAAAACTGATCGCAGTAGTACTAGGAAACCAAATTGGTTGGAACCAGTGTCTAATTTCAACTAGTTATAGATCTGTTTGTCATAATCATGATGCCAAACAAAACAGCATATGGTCAGAAGCAAAGTACTTGTTTTGATGAGAAAGAAAATATGAAAGAATGTATGCAATAAATGATAAGTGGTCTTATTTATATTTAGTACCCAAAACTGGTCGAAAAAAACTTGCTAAGAACTGAAGACATGAAAATACACTTCGTGAAATGTGCTCATGCTCATGTCCGACTGGCAGTGAGGATCGTAAGAAAAGGACCATTGCTAGGAAGCTCCTTCTAGTGGGTAGGACCATGTGCGGAGAAGGAGAGACTTCGACTAGGAGGCTTTCCGTGTCCCGACCAGTAGCCAAACGAGAGTAGAACAGAATGTTGAAATGAAGATAGATAGTCTTCGCAATCCTAAGCATATGAGTCACTATATAAAGTTGTTTGTATTATGCTCTAGTTACTCGTATATTTCTTTGAGAAAAGTGTATGGTCGTGCCCAAGAATCATTCATGGAATGATCACGACTAGGACCCATACAGCATATAACTGAGAAGTCATTGCCAAAGAGTAACAGAGTTCCTTATAAAGGATATCGAAGAGAAAAAGATCTTCTCTGACCAATTCAAACAACAATAGTGGATGACCAGAATAGAGGTACAGATATATAAACAATATCACTCGTTTAAAGAAATAAAGGAAGGACTAATCTTTATTAAAATTGAAAGAATGGAAATAATAATTAAACAAAGAACTTATGGAGTTGATCAATGTTCCAAGAATTAGACAAAACACGCCCATCAGACATAGCTAGTCGTACTGAACCTGGTCGGGTGACTTCGACCACAATGTAAGGACCTTCCCACTTGGGAGAAAGCTTGTTGTGATTTGATTGGTTCTGAATTTTTCTGAGAACCAGATCACCTACAGTGATGGATTCAACACCAATTTCACTTCAGTAGCTATAGAAGCTATGAAGATCAATCTACAAGTACAGCGGAAGACTTGTATTGAATCCAAACCAAAACCCCAAAGCAAAAGACCAGCACGGAGCTCAAACCCTAGAGGGGCGGTCAGACCGGTGTTGATTGTGCGGTCAGACCGCCGTCGATCTGACCGGCGGCAAAAGAACGGTTTGACCGGGATCCGGTCTGACCGGTGGTCTGACCGCGCCTGACACAGAACAGTGAAGAACAGCTCGTGTTCAAAACACAAATCGATCTAACTTTTGATTCGCACGGCCAAACTCCACGAAACTTGAACCACACCTTCTAAAAGATATTAGGAACCTATTCCAATCAAGGATCGCAGAGTTCCATGCCAAAATTTCTATCTTTTTCAGCTTGAACGAAGTGTGCTCCAAAACCGAGCCAAAAATAAAATATGATCTAAAGACTTGCTCGTGGGTGATTGATGATCAAGATGATCCTAGATGGGATCCCACATGTCACAACAAGTTAGATCACAGCAAGAAACCAAGCAAAAACTCGCGGATCAAAGAAAGATCCCAAATCACCAAATAGAGAGAAGGAAAGCAAAGAGACACACCTTTGAGAAACTTTCCTTGGATTGATGTGATACGGTATTGGTTTACAGCCACTCCATCAATGGAGGACAAAGACTCAATACATGAGCACGAAATCAAATCCAACTCTCTAGAACCCTAACCTCCAACTATCTTCTCCCTAACCACAAAAGCAAAACTAGGGTTTTCAATAATGAAAGGGTTGAAGAGAGATGCAGCCATCTCCCTCATCTATTTATAGTGGAGGCTTAGACCTTCTAGAAGCATTAACCCTAACAGGCTCCCATTAAGGCCCACACACAAACGGGTCACACACGCACGTATTTTAAAGCACCGTCTTCATCTCCTCTTGACCTAATCCGCTTCACCTTGCGCCATCTTGCGTCGCGGGTTGGCAAAAGGTCACCAAGGCGGTATTTGGTAAAATTACCAAAATACCCCTTCTCGATCTTTTTGCAAAGACCGAGTCCCATCTTCGTGAAGCACTTCCATGCGTCGCCATGTGTAGGTTGATCCAACGGCTCTCATCATGTCGGTAAGTCTCTCCCATCCAGCTCCCACTGAAACCACCATGGCAGTTGCACCGACCCCCGTGCCACTTGATCCAACCCGTCGCACCGAACTGCCCGTTCGGTCACCTCTGTCCCTTTTGCGCCATGCTTGACTCCATTGACCTCACCCGGCATCCCTGATCGTTCTGGACCTCAGCTCTCCAAGCTTAGACCCGATCATCCTCGCTGTTGACCGTCATTGACTTCAAAACAACCTACACAACAATAGATAAAGAAATCGATTTCGGGAACAAGTTCTTCACAATTTGACCCACGTTAGTCAAAACATGCATCATGCAACACATATGCCATGAAACCCATGAATTTGACCTAACCCAACACTCATCGCCACTTTTGGTCGATGAATAGTACAAAATCAGTCAGGCCGCCATTTAATGGTCGGTGTAACCGCTGGCCGGTCTGACCTTGCTTTGAATGCCGGTCTGACTGCCGACTAGTCTGACCACGCCTTGAACGTCGGTCTGACCGCATCTGAGCTGACAGCAGTTCAACCTTTGATGAAAACACGTGTTTCGACAAATTGTTAACAACATTGCCAATTGTAACATCATTATAAGATCGTGCACATATCCCCATGTTATCCACAATCTCCCCCTTGATGCACATATTGACAATTTTCCACAAATGCAAATTTTGAGGTTTGAAAAGTAAAACCTCGATGTTTTCACACAAAGGCACAACTTGGTCCAAAAGCTAGAGAAAGCAAAGGAAATGACCAAGTTGGCTTCAGAATAGCATAGACAAGTGAGATAAGGAAAAAGAAAGCGAGAAAGCTTCATTTTCCATAAAAGAGTCAAAATCTCACTTAAGGTCCATATGAAAGAACAATTGTTCAAATTGACCTTTGATCATTGTGAGGTTGCAAGAATTGCAATTCAAGTTCAGAAAAGGCAATATGACCATAAGAATGCAAATAAGAAATTCCCCCTCACTATGATCCTCAAAATTCAGAAAATTTCAAATTCTCCAATTTTCTCCAAAAGGCCCCCCCCCCCTTTCAAATATTTTTGTTACTTCTTCTCCCACTTTGACAATGGAGTCATCAAGGAATCACGTCTTCCTCTCGTCTAGAGATAACAAATGCAGAATTGAGGAAAAAACATAAGAAGGAGTATGCATGAAATACAATGGAGTGGCTTCATTTTTTGTATTATTTAATTTTTGATTACAAGAAGCTTTGGAGATTACCCAAAAGAACAAGCTAGCATTTCTAATATTGCACAAATAACATATCAAGCCTAACAATGCTAGTAAGATCATGATAATACATATATATCAAAGCTAAGCTCGAAGGCTCAATATAAAGTAATGAATTTGATCAATTTAAGCAAAGCTTCAAATTTAGCAAGTTCATCAACAGGGATCCTAAAATGATACTAGCCATGTCAAAATGTCAATGTGAGATCAAAAAGCTAACAATGACCACATTAAGAGACAAATAGGTCCTAAACTGAATCATTTTGCTCAATTTTCTCAAATGCTCATTTTTCAACAGTTTTTCATTTGCAATGAATATTGAAGTTGACTAATGGTCTAACTTAGTGAAGAATATCCTAGACTAGGAACCATCCACAAACTCCTCCTAAGCTTCTACCAGGGTGACAAATCTTGAGGTTCATGTGAGTTTTGACAAACAATCCCCATGAGATCGTCTGGATCATCAAACTATCTCCAAGTTCATGTCTATGACATGCAGTCTCGTGAGGGTAGTTTGGCACATTTTAACCACATGACAATCTTTAAATTTGATTTTTCAATTTTTCACAAGAGCAGTTTTAGATTCTCAGAAGAACAAGAAGCTCAAGTAATGATCAATTTTAGATTCAAGAGCTAACAAAGCAATTTTGACAGAGCCAATGTCACAAAAGGAGCACTAATTGCGCAACTAGCTAAAACATTCACAAATTGTAGTTTTTAGTTTAAGTTGTTTTAGAGTTCTATCTCATTCAGCAAAGACTTAGCTACACATGTAAAAGCATGATAATTCTAGCAAGTCAAAGAACTAGACATGGTATTGAGCAAGAATTGAAATACCAAAGCTCAAGAGGGTAAGAAGCAAAGCTTCGTCAATTTTAAAGGACAAGTAGTAAAGTTTATATTACAATGCATCTTTTTGTGATTTTTCATATGAATGCAATATGATACAATGAGATGCAAGAAAAGCTCAAAAATCCTAAAAAGATCAAAAAGATCAAAAGAAGATCAAGAAAAGATCTGATGAATAAGGTAAGATCAGAAAAGATCCAACTCCCTCTCAAACCAACCTATGGGGATAAATTACCCCTAACTCACTCCTCAAGGTGGCAAACCTTGTTGGGTCTAAAGGCTTAGTGAGGATATCGGTCAACTGAGCCTCGGACTCCACAAAATGTAGCACAATATCACCCTTCTCGACATGGTCTATAAGAAAGTGATAGCGAATGTTTATGTTCTTGGTCCTAGAATGTTGCACTGGGTTCTTAGCAATATTAATGGCAAAAATGTTATCACAGAAAAGAGGAACACTAGCAAATTTTACCCAAAGTCCTTAAGAGTGGACACCATCCACAAAATCTGACTACAGCAACTAGCAGCAGCTACATATTCAGCTTCAGAAGTGGATTGTGCAACAGAGGACTACTTCCTAGACGACCAGGAGACAAAAGAAGTGCCTAAGAAATGACAAGTGCTAGAGGTACTCTTCCTATCTAGCCGACAGCCCGTAAAATCAGAATCAAAAAACCCCCGAATGGACAACGAAGAAGAGCAAGAACACCAAATGCCATACTAGAGGGTAGAGTGAAGGTACCTGAAGATGCGCTTAACAGCTTGGCGATGTGAAGTCCTCGGAGACGCCTGAAACCTCGCACAGAGGCAGATCGCGAAGTGGATGTCCGGTCTTGAGGCCGTCAGGTACAGAAGAGAGCCGATCATGTTGCGGTACTCACGTTGATTCAGGGCTTCTCCTTCCTCGTTTGGATCCAAAACAGTCGAAGTCGTCATGGGAGTGGCGATCGGCTTGTAGTCACCCATCTCGAAGCGCTTGAGCAGATCCTTGGTGTACTTCGTCTGATGGATGAAGATCATTTCCTTGCATTGCTTGATTTTAAACCCCAAAAAGTAGTTGAGCTCTCCCATCATACTCATCTCGAATTCTCTAGACATGGTCTTAGAAAAACTGGAAACAAAAGCATGAGAAGAACCACCAAAGATAATATCATCAACGTAAATCTGAACAAGTAGGAAGTCATTGCCATGCCTAAGAATGAAAAGAGTCTTATCTACATTTCCCATTTCAAAATCATTCTTAAGTAAGAAGGTCTTATGTCTATCATACCAGGCTCTAGGGACTTGCTTAAGACCATACAAGGCTTTAGATAGCTTGAAAACACGATCTGGGTGCTTAGGATTTCCAAAGCCAGGGGGTTGCCTAACATACACTTCCTCCTCTATAAAACCATTCAAAAAGGCACTCTTAACATCCACTTGATGCAACCTAAAACCTTTAGATGCAGCAAATGCAAGCAGAATACGAATGGCTTCTAGTCTAGTAACAGGAGCGAAGGTCTCATCAAAATCTAACCCCTCAACCTGGCTAAAACCCTGAGCTACCAACCTAGCCTTGTTTCTAACCACAGAACCATCCTCACTTTGCTTATTTTTGAACATCCAATGGGTTCCTGTCACATTATGACCACTAGGAGGCTCTACTAGGTTCTAGACCTTGTTTCTCTCAAAATTCTCTAACTCCTCATGGATGGTATTGACCCAGCTAGAATGAGATAAAGCATGTGATATATCGCAGGGTTCAAAAGAAGCTACAAATACAGAGTGAGAGAAAAGATTCGGATCATGATACCTGGAGCGAGTGACTCGCTCATGAAGATTACCAATCATCTAATCCGGAGGATGTTGCTTCTGAATGAGCAGTGGAGCGCCTGGGGGAGATAGCATCTCCTAAAATTCCGCAAGTACTGCTGATGAAGAAGATGCAGTAGAAGCCTCAATTGGAGGTGAAGCAGCTGTCGCAGGTCATGGAGCTTGGACAAGAGCATCCGCAACAGGTGGAGGAGCAGTATCGAAATCATCCTCTTCTTCTTCAACAAAAATACTCTCTTTCACCTGTAAGTCACCTGAAACATTGGATCTAGCTCCAGGGCTAGTCTCATCAAAAGTGATATTGCATGTCTCCCGGACAATGTTAGTTTCAACATTAAAAACCCGAAAACCCTCGAATGAGCAGGATAACCCAGAAATAAACCATCACAAGTCCTTGACTCAAATTTATCTAGGTTCCCTGTCTTAAGAATAAAACACTTCGATCCAAAGACTCGAAAGTGAGAGACAGAGGGTTTTCTACCAAATTGAAGTTCATAAGAAGCCTTGCCCAAAGACGGTCTCAAGAAGACACGATTTGAAATATGGCAAGCTGTAGCAATAGCTTCGGCCCAAAACCTCCTCGGTGTGCTATACTCATCTAGCATCGTCCTAGCCATCTCGACTAAGGTTCTGTTCTTCCTTTCCACAATGCCATTTTGTTGAGGGACATGTGGAGAAGAGAAGCGATGCTCAATCTGGCCTTCGGCCAAAGACAAAAGAGGCAAAAGAAGCATTCTTGAACTCTGTGCCATTGTCACTGCGGATCGCTCTCAAGGCACCAGGAAGTTCAGAAGCCAAACAAAGAACAAGATCATGATAGTGATCAAAAGCCTCATCCTTCAAAGCAAGAAAGAACACCCATGAGTATCTCGAAAAATCATCAACTATGACAAGAATATACCATTTGCCACCGACTGACCGAACCCTAGCAGGAGCAACAGTATACATATGAAGCAACTGTCCTAGTCCGTCAGTCATGACCATAGTCAATGACGGGTGTGAGACGGCAACTTGCTTGCCATGCCTACAGGGTGCACATACAACATCCTTGACGGCTTTGAGCTTAGGCAAACCTCTCATGAGATCAAGGCCGCTAACTCGCGTCAGATGATCAAAACCAATGTGCCCCAATCGTCGGTGCCAAAGCCAGATATTAGAAGAAGATGCAATTAAACATTTGAGAGATCCAGCAAGAGATTTAGAAAAATCAGCTCCAAAGATTCTACCAAGTCTAGAAATCCCAAAAACAAGCTCACCGGCAGAATCAAGCACATGACAGACATTTTTCTTAAAACAAGTTTCGTAGCCATCATCAAGAAGTCATAAAAGTAAAGCAAGTTGTACCTTAGCTTGTCCACAAGGGTGACGTCCTTCAAGATGAATCTGTCATTCACCTTGATTGATCCCGTTCCTTCAATTCGCCCTTGTGTATCATCTCTAAAGGTGATGAAGTCATCACCCGTCGACCGCGTGAAGGAAGTGAACCATCTTGAGTCTCTGGTCATGTGGCGTGAACAGCCGGAGTCGACGAGCCATGTGTTCTTCCTCCTTCCGCGGTGATCCTGAAAATAAAGGCACAAAAGATCGATGTGTCTCAATACTGGGGTTAGTTAAACATGACTTGGGAACCCAGTACTGAGACACATGTCTGGGAGTAGTATGCAAAGCAGAAGTGCTATCCTTGATTTTATTTGAAGTTCTGTTATGAGAAATGGTTACACAAACATGAGAAGCATCCTGTCTAGGAACCTTATGATGATGAGCATGCGAAACAAATCCTAGTATAGGTTTCTTCCTTTCCAAATGATCATGTCTCATAAAAGCTCTAGGTTGATTACATGAAATTCTAACAATATTTTTCTTAGCGTTCTTTAACCTACGCCAACAGAACTCAACCAAATGTCCACTCTTCTTGAAATAGGTGCAATGGTATTTGGTACCACTAGGAGAAACACCTTTTGACTCAAAAGAAGGTTGGACAAAACCTGCAGATTTGAAAATTATTTTTGCAGGTTGGGTTGTGAATTCAACTAAGCCATTTTCCAAGACCTGAATGACATTAGACTTGGATTTGTCTTGGGCAGAGTAGTATCCTAACCCTTACTTCTTATAAAGAGTTTTAGACATGTCCAGAATCATGTTTAACTGTTTCTTACCTTTAGAGAATTTTTCTAGTGTATCCTTAAGGTAAGCATTTTCTTTTCCAAAGTTAACACATGAATCACAAGTATTGGCCTTAATGGCTCTAGCATGTTTCTCCTTAAGAAAAAAAACAACTTCAAGCTTATAGGCTGCACATGAGGCACAAGGTGTAGACTCAATTGTGTCCTTAAGCTTGGCATATTTAGCTCTAACTGCTTCTAGAATGTCTTTAACTTCATGCTCACGTTCTAAGCAGAAAGAGCAAAAGCTAGATTTAATATTACTAGAGGTATCCAACTTGCTAGACTCTAAGAATTTTTCACAAGGAGCAGATTTAACCTCAATTAGCTCAGTCCTAGCATTTTCAAGTTGGTGCAAAGCAATATCATGAGCAGATTGTAATTTAGACAGTTCAGAATGTAAAGCATGGCAGGATAAGTATTCATCATCATCAAGAGTCTTAGCATTTGTAAGTTCTAATGTCAAATTATCTACTTGCGATTCTAAATCCTTGTACCTAGCCACGGTAAACTCTAAGGCCTTATCCTGACTCATGAGTTGCACAAACATGTTGTCACATCTAGCAGAAAGAACATCATAGGAGGGAGGTACCTCATCGTTGTCATTGATGTCGATGATGTCGGCTATGAAGCACATGCCGGTGAAGTCCTTGGCCTTCCCTTTCTTGTCTTGTGGAAGCTTCTCCTCCTTGTCCTCCTCGCTCCCGGAGTCCACATTGCTCATAGATTGCTCTCCAAAAGCGGCAAGGACCCGGTGAGCGACCTTCATGAGCTTGGCAGCATTGTACTTGGGCTTGTTCCCTTGAGGCTTCTTCCAAGCTGGCTTTTCTTCCTTGTGGTTGCTCTTACCTTTCAGCTTGGGGCAATTTTCCTGAATGTGATAGGATCAGAAGAACCACTAGGAGTCCCTTTGAGAGGATCAGCCACCAAAACCATGTTATCCTTCTTAAGAAGACTACCTCTCTTCATCTCATGAGTCTTTAGCTTGCTATAAAGCAGCTCCAAAGTGAGACTAGAGAGAACGACGTTCTCCTCAATAGCAGTAGCCTTTATCTCCCACTCCTTAGTGTTGATTGCAGCCAAGAGGTGGGTGGCATTCTTAGATTGAGAGTACTCAATGTCAACAGCTCTCATCTGATTGATCACCTTGTTGAAGCGAGTAAAAACGTCATCGATGCTCTCACCAGGACGCATCTCGATTGTTATACTCTCGCTTATAGACCGTCTGGCGCACTTGCTTGATTTGAGACGATCCCTCATGGCAAGTTTCAAGGGTGTGCCAAATCTCATGTGCGGTCGCAAGGTTGCAAATCCTATCATACTCCCGCCTACCAAGCCCAGCATATAGAAGGTTCTTTGCCTTGTTATAATTAGCCAAGAGGGCTGCTGAAGCCAGTGAAACAACTTCGGGCAAAACGAGCGGGGCTCAAACAACATCCCAAATAGCTTGTCCTTCGCTCTCAAGAAAGACTCGCATGCGATTCTTCCAATAGGCATAGTCGAGCTCATCGAAGACATGCGGCTTGGTCGAGTACTTATCCATCGCCAAGTTCAGTGACTGGTTAAGATCAAGATTGAACTAACTGGGCTCTGATACCACTTGTTGGACTGAAAAGGCGACTAGAGGGGGGTGAATAGGAGCACGCTCACTTTTTCACTTTGAATGGATTCAACACCAATTTTACTTCAGTAGCTATAGAAGCTATGAAGATTAATCTACAAGTACAATGGAAGACTTGTATTGAATCCAAACCAAAACCCCAAAGCAAAAGACCAGCACGGAGCTCAAACCCTAGAGGGGCGGTCAGACCGGCGTTGATTGCGTGGTCAGACCGATAGGCGGTCTGACCGACAGCAAAAGAATGGTCTGACCGGGGTCCGGTCTGACCGACGGTCTGAGAGCGGTCTGACCGTGCTTGACACAAAACAGTGAAGAACAACTCGTGTTCAAAACACAAATCGATCTAACTTTTGATTCACACGACTAAACTCCATGAAACTTGAACCACACATTCTAAAAGATATATTAGTAACCTATTCCAATCAAGGATTGCAGAGATCCATGCCAAAGTTCCTATCTTTTTCAGTTTGAACGATGTGTGCTCAAAACCAAGCCAAAAATGAAATATGATCTAAAGACTTGCTCGTGGGTGATTAATGATCAAGATGATCCTAGATGGGTTTCTACATGTCACATCAAGTTAGATCACGGCAAGAAACCAAGCAAAAACTCGCGGATCAAAGAAAGGCCCCAAATCACCAAATAGAGAGAAGGAAAGCAAAGAGACACATCTTTGATAAACTTTCCTTGGATTGATTTGATATGGTATTGGTTTACAGCCACTCCATCAATGGAGGACAAAGACTCAATACATGAGCACGAAATCAAATCCAACTCTCTAGAACCTTAACCTCCAACTATCTTCTCCCTAAGCACAAAAGCAAAACTAGGGTTTTCAATAATGAAAGGGTTGAAGAGAGGTGCAGCCATCTCTCTCCTCTATTTATAGTGGAGGCTTAGACCTTCTAGAAGCATTAACCCTAATGGGCTCTCATTAAGGCCCACACACAAATGGGTCACACACGCACATATTTTAAAGCACCGTCTTCATCTCCTCTTGACCTAATCTGCTTCACCTTGCACCATCTTGCGTCGCGGGTTGTCAAAAGGTCACCAAGGCGGTATTTGGTAAAATTACCAAAATACCCCTTCTCGATCTTTTTGCAAAGACTGAGTCCCATCTTCGTGAAGCACTTCCATGCTTCGCCACGTGTAGGTTGATCCAACGGCTATCATCATGTCGGCAAGTCTCTCCCATCTGGCTCCCACCGAACCATCATGGCACTTGCACTGACCCTACGCCACTTGATCTAACCCGTCGCATTGAACTACCCGTTCGGTCACCTTTGTCCCTTTTGCGCCATGCTTGACTCCATTGACCTCACCCGGCATCCCCGATCGTTATGAACCTCAGCTCTCCAAGATTAGTCCCGATCATCCTTGCTGTTGACCGTCATTGACCTCAAAGCAACCTGCACAACAATAGACAAAGAAATCGATTCCGGGAACAAGTTCTTCACAACTTGACCCACGTTATTCAAAACATGCATCATGCAACACATATGCCATGAAACCCATGAACTTGACCTAACCCAACACTCATCACCACTTTTGGCCGATGAATAATACAAAATCGGTTAGACCGCCATTCAATGGCCGGTCTAACCGCTGGCTGGTCTAAGCGCGCTTTGAACGCCGGTTTGACCACCGGCCGGTCTGACCGCGCCTTGAACGCCGGTCTGACCACACCTGACCTGATAGCAGTTCAACCTTTGACGAAAACTCGTGTTTCGACAAACCGTTAACGACATTGCCAGTTGTAACATCATCCTAAGATCGTGCACATATCCCCATGATATCCACAGGCCAAGAAAGAGGAATGGTTTGCAAAGCTTGTGCTGGCTGATATACTTGTCGGCTATGAAACTGACATTGTACGCACTTCTTTACGAGCTCTTTTGCATCATGAAGGGCAGTTGGCCAATAGTATCCTTGCCTGAAGGCTTTACCGACCAGTGTTCTGTAGGAATGATGTGCTCCACAAACTCCTTCATGAATGTCGGTCAGCAATTTAATGCTATCCATTTGAGATATGCATCTCATCAATACTCCGTGAGATCCTCGTTTATACAAGGTAGTTTCGATCAGAGTATATGATTTGGCTTTTCGAGCTATACGATCAGCCTCTACAATGTCTTCTGGAATTGTGTCATATTGAAGATAATTGTAGATTAACATCTTCCAATCTCTACCTTGATCGTGACAGCACCAACCATCAATGACCTGTGGAGCATCTATGTTCTCAAGATCGGTTTGCACGGCCTATAGAGAAACATATATGCCTTCAGAAAGCTCGACCACAAAGGGTGAATTGAGTTGCTCAAAGAGAACTCTAGGCGGGATGGGTGACCTCGTGGAGGCCATCTGCGCCAACTGGTCTGCCAGAAAGTTTTCCTTTCTAGGAATGTGTTGCATCTCGAAACTGAAGAAGTGCTTTTCGAGTTTCCATACTTCCGCCAGTTAAGATGACATCTTAGTACTTGAGCATTGATACTCTTTCCCGAGTTGATTCGCTACTAGTTGACAATCACCTTTCACTAGTAATCTGTGAATCCCAAGCAAACGAGCTGCTTGGAGTCCTACCAGTAAACCTTCATATTCTGCCACATTGTTCATAGCAGAAAATTTTAACTAGATGGCTTACTTAATGTGTTTGCTAGTAGGGGATATCAAGACCACTCCAGCCCCTGAACCTTTTAACATCAAGGAGTTGTCAAAGTACATTGTCCATTCGTCGTGGTATTCGTACTTGGGCCCTTGGGTGGGTTCAGGGTTTGTCCATTCGGTAATGAATTCTTCTATTGCCTAGGACTTGATTGCTATTCGTGAGATGAAATGAAGGTCGAACGCCCCTAGTTCAACTGCCTATTTTGCTGTTCATCTTGATGATTCCCTATTTCCAAGGACTTGACCAAGGGGATACCCATTCGGTACAACCACTTTGTGGGCTTGAAAGTAATGCCTTAGTTTCCTTGAAGCCATAAGGAGACCATAGAGCAACTTTTGTACCTGTGGGTATTTTTTTTTGGTCCATGTAAGATTTCACTTACATAATATACTGGTCATTGGACATTATCACGCTCCACGACCGGTACACCACTGACTGTTTGTGGCATTGCAGCCATGTAAATTAGCAATATTTCTCCTGATCTAGGAGAAACTAAGACCGGGGTACTCGTAAGGTACTTCTTAAGTTCTTCAAAGGCATCATTTGCCTCTTTAGTCCACTCGAAACTCCCATGTTTTCGAAGAAGCTTAAAGAAAGATAATCTTTTTTCACCCAACTGTGCTATGAAATGACTTAGCGCTACCATACAACTGGTTAGTTTTTGGACTTATTTCTTCATGGTCGAAGGGCGCATCTGGTCGATGACCGATATTTTTACTAGATTTGCTTTGAAACCTCTAGCTAAGACTAGGAAACCGAGAAGCTTACCAACAGAAACTCCGAATACACATTTTTTCGGATTCAACTTGAGGTTATGTCTTTTCAAGTTATTGAAGGTTTCTTGTAGGTTGGAAATGTGATCGCCTACGTTGATGCTCTTACGACTAGATCATCAACATAAGCTTCTAGATTTCGACCTATCAGTGGATTAAAGGTTTTTCAGATCAACCTTTGAAAAGTTGCACCAAGATTTTTGAGACCAAATGGCATCTTAACATAGCGAAGAAGTGCTATATGGGGTGATGAAGGAAGTTTTCTTCATCTTCTTTACTCATATTAACTGGTGGTACCACGAATACGATCTAAAAACTTAATAACTTCGACCGAAGTAGAGTCTACAAGTTGGTCAATGCATGGAAGGGGAAAGTCATCATTCAAACAAGAATAATTAAGATCTGTAAAGTCAATATACATCCACCACTTCCCATTATTTTTCCTAACCATTACAGGATTAGCGAGCCACTAAGGGTGGTCGACTTCATGAATAAATCCAGCCTTGAGGAGCTTGTCAATTTTCGATTAGATTACTTCCTTCCGATCAGGTGCAAAGTGCCTTAGCTTCTGTTTGATCGGTTTTTGTCAGGTTGGAGAGCTAGCCTATGCTCGATCACCTCCCTAGGGACTCCGGGCATGTCGGATGCCTGCCAGGCGAATACGTCTTGATTTGCTCGGAGGAAGGAGACGAGCGACTCTTCCTATTTGTGGTCGAGTCTTGCTCCGACAAGTACTTTTCGGGTAGATGCGTCAGTTTTTCCTGACCCAAGCAACTTGGTGCCTTCCGGAGAAGTGCTCTTGTCGAGTAATACCTCCTTTGTCTGGTCGGAAGGCTTTGGTGTCATATTTAGCCTCGAGTGCTTGACCTGAAGATTAGGTGGATTAGCCTCTCTGGTCGGAAGTTCATCGACCAGCTCTAAGGATTTTTGATCACATGAGTAAGCCATTTTTTGATCTCCTCAAACTGTGATGACCCCTTTGGGTCCTAGCATTTTTAAACTCTAATATCCGTAGTGCGTGACTGTCAGGAATTTTGCTAAAGCCGGACGACCAAGGATTCCATTGTATGCGGATTGAAAATCTACCACATCAAATGGAATTTTTTCTGTTCGGAAGTTGTCAGGTCTTCCGAACGTAACCGGTAGGAAAAGCTGTCCTATCGGTTTAGCGGTGGAACCAGGAACTATGCCATGAAAGGAATACTTCACAGGTTTCACCTTTGACTTAGGAACTTGCATCTCCTCTAATACTCCCGCAAATAAAATGTTTAAAGAACTACCTCCATCTATTAGGACTCGATTAACCTTACAGTTATTAATAGTAGGTTCAAAGACAATAGGGAACCTACCTGGTCGAGTAGAAGGGATGGGGCAGTCTTCTTTGCTGAAGGAGATTACAGTCTCCGACCACATGGGTGGCTTGATGGTGATTGGAGGCTCGACAAGGTTGACCTCCCGCTCCACGGCCTTCAAATGACGTCTTGATTCGTACAAAGAAGACCCACCAAAGATCATGTTGACCGTATGTTGAGGCTCCTGGTACTCCATTTCTTCGTCGCCATCCTTGTCCTTTTTGGAGCTTCTTTCCCCGAGTTCCTGTATTGAGGGGAGTGGACCTTTACCTGCATAGTAATCCTCCAGCTTCTTTTGCCAGGCCCGACAGGTGCACAAGTCATGCCCTACCTGCTGGTGAAGTGGACACCACTTCTTGTTCTTGTTGTATCCTTCGGTTGGAGCTTTTGCCTTGCCTCGACCGGTATAGTCTCTTTTACCCTTAGTAAACTTCGCAGGAACCACAAGGACTTCCTTATCACCAGGTCTGTGGTTTTTCTTTTTCTTGAGAGCCTTCTTATGCTTCTCCTCTGGTTTATCCAAGCCAGGCCGGGGAATTTTATCCTTTTGATCAATGGCCTCACACCATTCAACTGCTTCTCTCGCAGCTGCGTACTTGTCGGTCATGTTGAAAAGTTCGACGGTCGTCTTTGGAGGGTGCATGGCGATATCCTCTGTAAACTATCGATTCCTTAGACCTACTTTGAAAGCTTGGATAACAGAAGACTCTGCGACCTCTGGTATTGAATTACGAACCTAGCTAAATCTTTTGATATACTGACGTAGAGTTTCATTGGATCCTTGCCGAATTCGGTGAAGATCATCTTCCTTTTTAGGGCGGTCGTACGTGCCTTGGAAATTCGCAATCAGGAGGTCACAAAGTTTCTCCCAATTGTAGATCGATCCGACTGGTAGGTTGAGTAACCATGATTGGGCAGATTCTTCAAGTACTGTGGGTAGGTAATTTGCCATTACGTTTTCATCACCACCAGCTGCTATATTAGCGATGTTATAGATTTGGAGAAATTCCAATGGGTTCTGGGTCCCATTGAACTTATCCAGGTTGGCCGGTCGGAACCTGTTTGGCCAACGTACAGCTTGGAGCCCTGTGGAGAAAGCTCGACAATCTGTAATTGATTCATGGCGCCTTCTTTGGAAAGGTGCCAGATTGTAATCGGTTGGAGACCGGTTTCTGGAATTGGAGTGCCGGAGCTCCGGTGTCTCGATTCGGTCGTGGACGTTAGTATGATGCCTACGACCGCCTGCTTGGTTTAGATGATGCCGGAGATCATCAGGTCCAAGCGACCTATCCTCTAGACGCGGTGAGGGAGTGGCTGCTTGAAATAGCCTTCTCCCCTCATGACTCATTGGCTGGAATCGTCGAGGAGGTCTTGGTATCGATTGGCTTCCAATCCGACAATGCTGCCCTCTACTGAGGGAGGAACGTTGGGATGAAGTCATGGTTTGACTTCGTGGATTCCTTTGTTCCCAGTATGCTTCTATTCGTTGCATGGTTAGTTGGAGAATTTCTAATACCTGACCTACAAGTTGCACAAAACCTGGGGTCTCTGCTAGAGCAGGGTTAGAATTATTTAAAATATCCTGAACACGCTGTATATTTTGTACCGTTACCAAAGGTCTCGGAGAATTCATGCTGGCAGTAGGTGTTCGAAGATCTGAACTTTCCCCCGACCTTCTAGTTTGTTCCATCTGATGCATTACCCTTGGTGGGTAGAACCAGGCAAATTAACTGATGGAAGTCTATCAGTTCTGTTACCTCGAGCATTTGGTGCTTGATGGCCCGGGTCATTTCCACCAGCATGTGGTGGCATGGCAAATTGTGTAGGACCGTACATGGCATTTTGATCTGTATCTCTGGTTGCATTGACCTCGTGCCTCCAGCAACGATCTTCCAACGAGCTTACATCGTAACTGACAGAGAGCCTTCCAATGCTTCTATGAGGAGTTTCCACGATGGAGAGCGGTCAAAGATTAGCACCTCCTGAGGTTTTTGTGGTGGGCTCAGCCTGATCCGGTGGGTTGCTGATCGTATGTTGAGCCTTATTGTTCCCACTTGGCCCACGACCAATGTGATCTTCATCGACACCATTACCAGATGTCGGTTGGCCCCTTTTTCGTCGGTCGAAAGGACCAGGCTTGGAGAGAACCTTGGACATTCCGAGCTGGTCGGAATGACTTCCTCTAAAAATGCCACTTGTCGTAATGGTGTATCCTCATCCATCCGGTCAATTCGCTAATTTTGCGACATGCGAGCCAGCGGAGGAGAGGATGATGAGATCCCATTTTCTTGCATGCCGCGGATGCATTCATCCATGTTGAGGTTGGAGTAGTCCGCCAAGTCGAACCAATTCTCCTCATCCCAAACTCCTGCCATAGTCCCATGAGCGATTATGAGGAGTGGCAAGGATTTGGTTAGCGAAGAATTTCTTTAGAAAATCTGCGCCTTCTTCCCCACGGATGGTGCCAGCTATCGACGATCGAGTCGCCGATCTTACGAAATAAAATAGAGGAAAATGACACAGATTTCTTGGGAGAGAATGGGACTACTCTTTATTGATATGAACTGGCTGTTATAGGGGGTGCCTATGACCAGGCGGAGAACTAATCCTAGTTACACTGAGTATGATGCTTGCTATGCTATCTTATCAGACTTAAAGCATGAATCTAATGATGATTGCGCTGCAATATTCTGATGCCTGATGCGATATCAGATCTCAGATACTTCTTTGTCCTCGCTCCATCCTAGTTTCCGAAGGGGTGGCAGTTGCTCCTAGAGAAGGCGTCCGTTGTGAAGCATTGCGGCTAGTTAGAGCGAGGCGATGGTTGATAAAGTATCAACCGTTTTGCAGTTAAGCGTCTGTGATACACTCAACCGTTCGGTGGTTGTTTGTCAGTGTCTTAAGATTATATAACGTCACGTGGTATGGTGTATACAACACATGCTATATTTATCACACGGTAAAGAATATACCTGGAATAGATCTAGATGCCAGTTCATGGTTCTTACGAGCAGTTACCCGTCCGGAGACTAGGTACAAGACCTTGTTCGACCAGGGTACCCATTATGTAACCTCTAGAATCCTTACGACCAGTGAGGTCGTTAGGCTCAGGGGTTACGACCACGAAGACATATGGTCTTTTATTTTGTATTAAAGTAATACATAGACATTTTAATCCTCGTCACCATACTTGCACCCCTTCGTTCCACAGTGTCACAAGATCTTCCAGCAATGGTGCTAGGTTCACATCAATATCATTCCTAGGTTGCTTCGACCCTTGGATAAGTAGTTACATCAAAATGTACTTCTGCTTCACACACAGTAAAGGAGGAAGGTTGTACATACATAGATTTACCGGCTAGGTGCTATGTTGGTTGCTCATGTTACCAAAAGGATTAATTCCATCTGTACTCAACCCTAACCTTATGTTCCTCGGTTCCGCACCGAACTCTTCGAAGCTCCGATCGAAGTTTCTCCACTGGGCAGAATCAGCAGGGTGTCTTAGCTTTCCATCTTTCTTATGCTCCTCCGAGTGCCAACGCAACAATCTTGCCTCCTTTTGGTTCGCAAATAAACACTTGAAATATGGGATCACAGGGAGATACCACAACATCTTAGCAGGAGGTCCTTGCTTCACCTTAGCAGTATCCTTACGCTTGTATCGGGATGCTTTGCACACAGGACATACATGCATGTTTGCATACTCTTTATGGTAGAGGATACAATCGTTCAGACATACATGTATTCTTTCTACTTCCAGTTCCAATGGACAAATAACCTTCTTTGCTTGGTAGGTGGTGCTGGGCAACACATTTCCCTCTGGAAGGATGTCCACTAGGAGACCTAACAACACCATGAAACTCTTGTCGGACCAACCATTGATTGCCTTCAATTTCAGCAGTTCAAGCACGGTTGACAACCTTGTGTATTCTGGCTTGCAACCAGGGAACAAAGGTTTTCCCAAGTCCTCCATTAAGCCCTCGAATTTACAAAACTCTCTCTCACTGTAGTTCCCTTCTGCATCGCGTAGCATCTGATCCAGACTATCATCGTGCGACCTATCCTCATCAAAAGCACAGTCCATATCTGGCATATCGTTGACTTCCTCGGCGATGTCGTCATTATTAACTTCTTGTATAATCTGCTCTTCACCGTGACTGGTCTAACATGTATACCCTTTTTTGAAACCCCTTCGAATCAAGTGTGCATCAATCTGTGTCGGGTTGTTAAACATCTTTAGATTACCGCAGTCAAAGCATGGACAGTACATAAATTTTATCCCCTTCTTCAACATATCTTGCTCGGCGGCTCTTCTAAAAGCAAACATGCCATTAATGTACTCTTTGTTGGAAATATGCCCTAGAGGCAATCATAGAGATGATTATATTTTATTATGTTCATAACATTGGATAATATGTTATCATGTTCCTAGAATAATATCGATGTAAGACCAAGAGGTTTTTGGTCATGATATTTGATGATGAATACATTGCCTTTAATAAAGACTTAGTCTTGGTGCTTAAACTTGAATACATTATCTCTGGAACATGTTTTGGATCTCAGTTGCTGACTTGCTTTTAAACTTTGTTGAATTCTGTCAAAAATCAGGTTTTGTCAGGATTATCGGTAAGTACCGCTTTGTTTGCGGAACTACGGAGCGCGGTATGACCGCATGGTGTGCTGCAGTAGTACCGCAAGTCACCGAAGTCTGAGCGGTGTTTTGCTCGAACCGTTATATCTTGATCCGACGGCTATCTTGAAGTGAACGTTTGGACCGCCATGTTGTTTTCTAAAGAGCATTTGCCAGAAGCGTGGTCCGATCGGCCGTGTCATCTGAAGCGCCCACGTGGCAAAAAGCTTTGTTCAAGTTTTGAGCTTTTTCGTGTTCTTGATAATACGGCGTTGTTTCCACGGAACTACCGCTTTGAGGTAGTATCATGAGTAGTTTACTGATAGTACCGCAAGTCATTTTCTCTGGTGTGTTTTGCTCGATTCGTTAGATCTTGATCTAACGATCGTTATTGATGTAACGCTCGACCGTCCGAGATGAAAGCATTGTGAGCCGTTGATTTGAGATCCGATTTAATGAAATCATCTCGGACTTGCTCAAGATTCTTAAGATCGACGATCGTGAAGCACGGTCCGATCGCCAACCCATCTGGGCCGTTCGTGCTTCTTTGAGGTTCATAAATTGTTTTGTCAAACATTCATACCGTTATAACGCGTAGTACTGCGTGTCCGTAGTACCGTGGTGAAAACAACGGTAGTACTGCCGCTTGCTCTTGAGAGAGAAAGGTTCGACAGTCTCGTTAAGTCAAAATCGGTAATACCGCAAGAACTGTGAAAGCAAGACGATCAGCAGGGCAATACCGCAGTTTGAATGGCGGTAGTAGCACACAAAGGTATGGCCGCAAGGTTGCGGTATGGAAATTCCAGAGAGCATGTTTTTGGAAGATCTTGAGTTTTCCCAATGAGCGATAGTTCCGCAGTGCTTTGAGCGGTACGACCGCATGTGCGGTAGTACCGGACGTATAATAGCGGTAGTTCCGATTATGCTATGGGAAGTTGTCGTTTTGGGGTTTTGACTGAGGATATGTTAAATTCGTGAGCTATATCTTGTTGCATGATGCATGATAGTGTTTATGGGTATGAGTGAGCTAATGGATGATCAAGTTGGAGAACTTGTGCCAAGATTTGGTTTCTTTGGTCTTTGCATGTGCAGTTTGAGCGTGAAGGCAACTAGTGTCGTGACGAGGAGGACTTGGACTAGGATTGGAGAGATCTGAGGTCTTGGTGGTCGTGGATGTTGCGAGATGTTTGAGCTCGCGCTGGAAGCTACGGGATGGAGTCCTGGAGGCTTGCGGAGTGGTTGTTTTGGAAAGGGTGACAGATTTGGAAGAAATTCCAAATCTGGACGTTTTTGAGATAGAGTCCGTGTCGGTGTCGTGTTGGACATGGATAGGACTCTAGGGTATAAATAGAGGAGGGTTAGAAGCTAACCCGTAGTGCTGGGTGAATCTGTTGAGATAATTTTGGCCGTAGCTTGTTTTGCTGCAGTTTAGAGGTCCTTTGTTTTGGGGCTTTGAGGGGTGCTTGCTGAAAGTCCTGTAGACACAAATCAAGTTTGATATATAAAGTTCAATTTCGTTCAACTTTGGTTCTTAATTTGTTGATCTTGCTATGCGCCTGAGGTGATACTCGCTGTGAAGTTTTTCAAGTCGTTCAAAGAGTTTGCCGGAGTTCTTGATAACAAGAAGAAGTTGGAATTCGGGGGTCAATTCGCTGGAATCATTCAACCCCCCCCTTCTGATTGCCATTACGATCCCACAAGTGGTATCAGAGCAAGGTTGCAATGGCATCAGATCGAGATCGGTTCTCAGGTAAGCCTCCATATTTTGATGGATCAGATTACATCTACTGGAAGACACGTATGGAAGTATTTTTGCAAGCACAAGGTAATTTCATCTGGCAAAAAGTTGAAAATCCTTATGAGGTACCTGCTGCTATTACCAATAATAATACTACTGATGTTGAAGCTAATGCTAAAGCCAGGAACATATTATTGCAAGGATTAAGTAGGAATGGGTTTGTCAGAATTGCCAACATTAAATCTGCTAACAAAATTTGGACTACACTTGCTGATTATCATGAAGGTTCTAAATCTGTTAAAGGTGTTCGTCAAAACCAATTTAAAAAGGAGTACTCTAAATTTGAGATGAAACCAGGAGAATCTGTTGATGCTCTTTTTGATCGCTTCAATAAAATTGTTAGTGATTTGTAATCAGTTGATGTTATATATTCTGATTCTGATAATGCTCGACAAATTTTGAATGCTTTAGATATGTCTGTTTGGGAGGTTCTAGTCACTACCATCAATCATTCTGTCAACATGGAAACACTCACTTTAAATGATCTCTATTCTAAGATGAAAACACATGAGATTGATATTTTAGCCAGATAAACAAGTCAAATTCTTTGGGTTTAGTGACTAACCAAACCGACAGCTCATCAAGTTCTTCTAGCTTCTCTTTATGCGCCTTTGAGTGCTATTTCAGATGAACAATTGAGGAGATCCGGAAGAGCAAGCTTGTACACTTCTCCAACAGGTGACTAAAACAATCAATAATATCGATCAAGGAGAAGAGGAGGTCCAATCGGATGCTTTGAATGTGGTGAGCCAAACCACATTAAGGTGAATTGTCCCAAGTCGAGAGGAAAGGAAGCTAAAGATGACAAAGCACCAGCTAGGCGCTCAAAATTCAAGTTTGATTCAAGCAAGAAGCAAAATTATCGAAGGCGGTCAACAAGGTGCTCTCAAAGACTTGAGGAAATTGATTAAGCGATGTTGACTCGAGCAAAGAACAATGAGAACGATAACAAGAAGGCAAAAGAGGTGGACTTCAAAAGGATGTGCTTTATGGCAAGTAGTGAAGAACTTATTGATGATGATGATCTCTACAGTGACCCTGATGAGGTAAACCTTCTTATGCTGATTTATCGCGTGTTGTGCTTAAATTGACAAATGAGCTTAAAAAATACAAAAAGAAAGTGAAGAAACATGATCTTGTTGTTGATAGCTTGAATTCTGAAATTAATAGGCTTAAGGCTGCTATTCCTGATGATGAATCTTGTGAATCATGTCAAGTTTTGCATTCTGCATTGAAAGTTGCTAGATCAATACATGCTGAATTTGAAGAGTTAAAACCGCACATGATTCTTGTGATGATAAGTGAAACTTGCATATGTTGAAATTGAAAACTCAAGTCTAGTTCAATTTGTTTAGAGTCTAGTATTTTGAATACTCAAATTAAAACTTGCTCTAATTGTGAACTGCTAGAAGCTAGACTAAAGTCATCTCAGGAATCTATACAACAAATGCTATATCATGAGACACTTTCTTGCACTAATTGTCCCAAACTTACAACTGAAATAGAAGCTTTAACTAGACAATTAAATGAGTTTGCTGAAAAAGAAAAGATGTCCCAGTCTAGTGCTTCTAAGAAAACTGAGAATGGATATGTTAAGTGCACAATCTGTCCTAAATTGACTAAAGAAAATGAGTACCTTAAAGACACTTTGGAGAGGTTTACTTTTGGCAAGAAAAATCTGAACATGATTCTAGACAGATCAAAACTGAGTACTAAAAGTCAAGGTCTAGGATTTAATTCTGCTGAGCATGCAAAGAATCATCCTCCCAAAGTTCTTAAGCTTCTTGAACCTGGGAAATTTGAAATTGAATCTGAACCTAAACATATTGTGTTCAAATCTGCTGGTTTTGCAAAGGACCTTATTACCAAAGTAAGCACTGTAAAGAGAAAAACTGAAATTTCTTATCAAGAAAAGTATCAGTGCACTTATTGTGGAAAAGAAGGGCACTTGGTTCAGTTTTGCTTTCGAAAAGCTAATAAAGGAAAGACAGATAGGCTAAGAAAAGTTTCTCAAGCTCCGTTTGTCTTCACTAAACAAAATGCTGCAGAATTAGGAATTTTTGCATGGTCTGACCAGCGGTATATTCAAAACAGAAATGCTTTTGCTGCTCCTACTCGTCGTGTGTCACAGTATTGGGTTCCTAAATCATGTCTTACTAAACCCAGTACTGTGAGACCGATATTTACTTAATGTAGGTACAACAGTTGAGGAAGGGGAACATATGGTTGGTTGATTCAGGATGTTCTAGGCATATGACTGGTGATTCAAAATGGTTCTCCTCCCTCACTAAGGCATCCATTGATGAACTAATTACTTTTGGGGATGCTTCAACTGGAATTGTGATGGCAAAAGGTACTGTACGTGTTAATGACAAATTTGTTCTTAAAGATGTTGCCTTGGTAAGCAAATTGAAGTATAACCTGCTTTCTGTGTCACAACTGTTGGAATAAAATCTTGAGGTGAGCTTTAAGAAACATACTTGCAGGGTTTTAGATGCCTCTGGAGATCTTGTCTTTAATATCACTCGATTAGGGAGAGTTTTTAAAGCTGATTTTAATCATTCATTCTCACCTAATGTTAGATGTTTGGTAGCTTCTGAATTTAGAGATCTTTTCTTTTGGCATCGTAGACTAGGACATATTGGTTTTGATTATCTTGTTCGAATTAGTGGAACTGATCTCATTAGGGGGCTGCTGAAATTGAAAAGTGAGAAAGATTTGGTTTGTTCTCCCTGTCAACATGGTAAGATGGTTGCAGCTCCACATTTTCCAATTTCTGTAATCATCACAAATGGGCCTAGACAATTGTTGCATATAGATACTGTAGGTCCCTCAAGAGTTCAATCTGTTGGTGGTAAGTGGTATATTCTTATGATTGTTGATGATTACTCTAGGTACTCTTGGGTGTATTTTATGGTGTCCAAGGATGAAGCTTTTGGTTATTTCAAGGATTTATTTCTCAGATTAAATAATGAATTAAATGGTGCTGTGAAAGTAATAAGAAGTGATAATGGTACTGAGTTTAAGAATTCCTTATTTGCTTCCTTTTGCTCTGAACAAGGTTTGGAACATCAATTTTCCTCTCCACGTGTTCCTCAATAGAATGGTGTAGTTGAGAGGAAAAATAGAACCTTAGTTGAGATGGCAAGAACCATGTTTGATGAGCATGCCACTCCTAGGAAGTATTGGGCAGAGGCTATTTCAACTGCTTGTCATGTTTCTAATAGAGTATTTTTGAGAGCCTCTTTGCACAAGACTTCTTATGAGCTGAGATTTGGCAAAAGGCCCAGTGTCTCTCTCACTTCAGAGTTTTTGGTTGCAAATGTTTTATTCTTAAGCATGGTAATCTGGATAAATTTGAAGCTAGATCAACTGATGGCATATTTCTTGGATATCCACTTCACTCTCGTGGCTATCGAGTGCTTAATCTTGAAACTAACAAAATTGTTGAAACTTGTGAAGTTACTTTTGATGAGGTCAGTACTTGTTCTAGAACTGACGTTTCAGGTACACAAGTTCAGGGGGAGTCTGAAAGTATATTCCTTAATGAAGAAGATGATCTTGATATTGGTAATGACTTTTCTCCCATGCCATCAACTACTGAAGATCAAGATCCTACTATCGCATTGCGCCACCACAAGTGGATGTTCAAAATATTGAAGACAGATTCGTAACATTCGCACCTTTGAGGATTCAATGACTTCATCCTCCGTAATCGATGATTGGTGATATTCATGAAAGGGTAACACGTTCTAAGTTTACTTCTCCTGACTCACATGCTCATTCTGCTTTTGTTGCCTCCTTTGAGCCTAATGATGTAAGTCACGCTTTATCTGATGAGTCTTAGATCAATGCTATGCATAGCTGTGTATCAATAAAAAAAGGGTACATAACAGTGCTCAAAGGACAAGAAGTGTGCTTCAAGCATGCCATACTCAGCTATGTGTTTTTGAAATAAAACAAATGCATAAAAAGTGCCTTAATCAAAAGAAGTATGCTTCAAGCATGCCACCCTGGAAAAGAAGTATGCTTCAAGCATGCCACATGCAAATAAAAATTGAAAGTGAAGCAAGAGGATGTTATATGAGATTGTGGCTCATCCAGATTTAAAGTTTGTCTCCTTTGCTTGGCTTTTCACTTTTGGTGACTTCTAATTGTGATCTTGTAATCTTTTTAGTCATTGTGTGATATGCCTGTCATGACTCTAAATTGACTTATCACTTTGAAATACTTGTCCAGATATTGCTTTGTGGTATATGTATTTATATGATCTTGTTAGCTCTGTTCAACCAAATTGGCTTGGTTCATTCAACAAATTAAACTACATACAACTTCTGGACTTTTACACTTCATGCTCTTCTTTTTTGAAATTTGAAGCTCTTGATGATCACATTGCCAAAGGGGGAGAAAATGAGCGGAACTTGCAAAACTTTGTTTTTCCTGTGCTAAAGGAAGTTTTTCTGCTGCTGTTTTTGAAACTCTCTGTTGCTTGCAACTTTGACACTTTTTGATTGCTCACACTCATTTCTGAATTTTTTTTTGGAAGTGTTGTCAATGTATTAATCAAGGGGGAGATTGTAAGACCAAGAGGTTTTTGGTCATGATATTTGATGATGAATACATTGCCTTTAATAAAGACTTAGTCTTGGTGCTTAAAGTTGAATACATTGTCTCTGGAACATGTTTTGGATCTCAGTTGCTGACTTGCTTTTAAACTCTGTTGAATTCGTCAAAATCAGGTTTTGTCGGGATTATCGGTAATACCGGCTTTGTTTGTCTTGGAACTACGGAGTGCGGTATGACCGCGGGTGTGCAGCGGTAGTACCGCAAGTCACTGAGTTTGAACAGTGTTTTGCTCGAACCGTTAGATCTTGATCTGACGGCTAATATTGAAGTGAACGTTCGGACCAGCTACAGTGTTTTCTAAATCAGACGGTTGTGAAGTGTGGTCCGATCGGCCGTGTCATCTGGAACGTCCACATGGCAAAAAGGCTTTGTTCTGAAGTTTTTGAGCTTTTTCGTGTTGCGGTAATACCGGCGTTGTTTCCACGGAACTACCGCTTTGAGGTAGTACCGCGAGTAGCTTACGGTAGTACCGCAAGTCATTTTCTCTGGTGTGTTTTGCTCGATTCGTTAGATCTTGATCTAAGGACTGTTATTGATGTAACATTCGGACCGTCTGAGATGAAAGCATTGTGAGCCGTTGATTTGAGATCTGACGAATGAAATCATCTCGGACTTGCTACAGTATTCTTAAGATCTGACGACTGTGAAGCACGGTCCGATCGGCCAACCCATCTGGGCCGTTCGTGCTTCTTTGAGGTTCGTAAATTGTTTTGTCAAACATTCATACCGTTTGCGAACGCGGTAGTACCGTGGTGAAAACAACGGTAGTACCGCACTTGCTCTTGAGAGAGAGAAAGGTTTTGACAGGTACTGTTAAGTCAAAATCGGTAGTACCGCAGCTGTGAAACGGTACGACCGCAGGACGGTAATACCGCAGTTTGAATGGCGGTAGTACCGCACAAAGGTATGACCGTAAGGTTGCGGTATGGAAATTCCAGAGAGCATGTTTTTGGAAGATCTTGAGTTTTCCCAATGAGCGGTAGTTCCGCAGTGCTTTGAGCGGTAAGACCGCATGTGCGGTAGTATCGGACGTATAATGGCGGTAGTTCCGATTATGCTCTAGGAAGTTGTCATTTTGGGGTTTTGACTGAGGATATGTTAAATTCGTGAGCTATATCTTGTTGCATGATGCATGATAGTGTTTATGGGTATGAGTGAGATAATAGATGGTCAAGTTGGAGAACTTGTGCCAAGATTTGGTTTCTTTGGTCTTTGCATGTGCAGTTTGAGCGTGAAGGCAACTAGTGTCGTGACGAGGAGGACTTGGACTAGGATTGGGGAGATCTGAGGTCTTGGTGGTCGTGGATGTTGCGAGATGTTTGAGCTCGCGCTGGAAGCTACGGGATGGAGTCCTGGAGGCTTGCGGCGTGGTTGTTTTGGAAAGGGTGACAGATTTGGAAGGAATTCCAAATCTGGACGTTTTTGAGATAGAGTTCGTGTCGGTGTCATGTTGGACATGGATAGGACTCTAGGTTATAAATAGAGGAGGGTTAGAAGCTAACCCGTAGTGCTGGGTGGATCTGTTGAGATAGTTTTGGCCGTAGCTTGTTTTGCTGCGATTTAGAGGTCCTTTGTTTTGGGGCTTTGAGGGGTGCTTGCTGAAAGCCTTATAGACACAAATCAAGTTTGATATATAAAGTTCAATTTCGTTCAACTTTGGTTCTTGATTTGTTGATCCTGCTATGCGCCTGAGGTGATACTCGCTGTGAAGTTTTTCAAGTCATCCAAAGAGTTTGCCGGAGTTCTTGATAACAAGAAGAAGTTGGAATTCGGGGGTCAATTCGCTGCAATCATTCAACCCCCCCCCTTCTGATTGCCATTACGATCCCACAATCGATAATATTTTTTATCAAGTATGTGGCTTGATTGTGAAACTATATATTTCTGCGATGATTATTCTTAAACGTTCCCTGGTCAGAAACATATGAGAACATATATGAATAGACTAGCATATGTATTGGTTCATGACTATGTTTCATAGGTCATAGATATGGAGATATCAAACAAATAATATAGACACATGTTAGAGAACATGGTGTTAGATAAGATCCACCTTGAGACACTATTGAGATTGTTATGATTTCGTGTGTCATCAGTTGGTCTCAAGCAATGACGACGTGTAATCCTTAGACCTGAGATCAGCATGGTTTCCTACATGTGTAATAGCACTCTTAGGGGTTGCCAAACGCTACTCGTAACTGGGTAGTTATAAAGGTAGCTTTCGGGTATGCTATGAAACGTGCAGAGGGATGTGACTGTCAGATATGGGATTTGCCTCTCCTAACATAACAGGAGAGATGTCTCTAGGCCCCTTGTTGTGGTTGGATAAAGAAAGTGCCTAGCCATGCCACTAGTGGTCGAAGTGTCAACCACATGAAGTTATTTAACACTTGATCGACAATGTATTGAACAGTTCATAGATGACAAATAATCTCACCTGGAGTTCAACCAGATGTCGTGAGGCAAAGGGATAATACACAAACAGGTCGTTCAGTTCGATCAGATAGTACGGCTAGTATCCTTTATCCACATGTAGGGATAACTGTGGATATCATGGGGATATATGCACGATCTTAGGATGATGTTACAATTGGCAATGTCGTTAATGGTTTGTCGAAACAACATTTTTCAGCAAGTGTTAGGATAATCGGTCATACCAGCGTGTAAGTCGCGGTACGACCACAGTGCAGTAGTACTGGCTTGTAGAGGGCGGTAGTACCGCATCGCGGTGTGACCGTTTGAGTAGCGGTATGGAATTTCCAGAGAGGATGTTTTTGGGGAGTTTTTGGATTTCCTTGAGAAGCGGTACGACCATGGTGCGGTAGTACCGGCCCTTACTGGGCGGCAGTACCGATTCTGTTTGTAAGTTTCGGTTCACTTGGAGAATTGTTTTTGGGTTAGGTCAAGTTCATGGGTTTCATGGCATGTGTGTTGCATGATGCATGTTTTGACTAATGTGGGTCAAGTAGCGAAGAACTTGTTCCCAGAATCGACTTCTTTGTCTGTTGTTGTGCAGGTTGCTTGGAGGTCAATGACGATCAATGGCGAGAATGATCGGGACTAAGCTTGGAGAGCTGAGGTCCAGATTGATCAGGGATGTTGGGTGAGGTCAATGGAGTCAAGCATGGCGCAAGAGGGACAAAAGTGACCGACCGAGCAGTTTGGTGCAACGGGTTGGATCAAGCGGCGCGGGGGTCGGTACAAGTGCCATTGTGGTTTCGGTGGGAGCCGGATGGGAGAGACTTGCTGACATGACGAGAGCCGTTGGATCAACCTACACGTGGCGAAGCATGGAAGTGCTTCACGAAGATGGGACTCGGTCTTTGCAAAAAGATCGAGAAGGGGTATTTTGGTAATTTTACCAAATACCACCTTGATGACCTTTTGCCAACCCGTGGTGCAAGACGGCGCATGATGAAGCGGATTAGGTCAAGAGGAGATGAAGACAGCGCTTTAAAATACGTGCGTGTGCGACTCGTTTGTGTTGGACCTTAACAGGAGCCCATTAGGGTTAATGCTTCTAGAAGATCTAAGCCTCCACTATAAATAGAGGACGGAGGTGGCTGCACCCCCTTCAACCCTTTTATTATTGAAAACCCTAGTTTTGCTTTCGTGCTTAGGGAGAAGATAGTTGGAGGTTAGGGTTCTAGAGAGTTGGATTTGATTTCGTGCTCATGTATTGACTCTTTGTCCTCCATTGATGGAGTGGCTGTAAACCAATACCATATCAAATCAATCCAAGGAAAGATTGCTCAAAGATGTGTCTCTTTGCTTTCCTTCTCTCTATTTGATGATTTTGAGTCCCCCTTTGATCCGCGAGTTTTTGCTTGGTTTCTTCTCTTGATCTAACTTGCTGTGACATGTGGGAACCCATCTAGGATCATCTTGATCATCAATCACCCACGAGCAAGTCTTTAGATCATATTTCGATTTTGACTCGGTTTTTTGAGCACTCTTCGTTCAAACTAAAAAAGATAGGAACTTTGGCATGGATCTATGCGATTCTTCATTGGAATAGGTTCCCAATATCTTAGAGAAAGTGTGTCTCAAATTTGAGAAGGTTTGGCCTTACGGATCAAAAGTTAGATCGATTTGAGTTTTGATTTTTAGGCTTAGCTCCAGTAGAATCGGTAATGCCGCCCATGAACAGATGTTTACCGATAATTGGTAATACCGCCCATGAACAGAGGTATTACCGATAATTGGTAATACCACCCATAGACAGAGGTATTACCGATTTCCCTGTCTTCAGCACATGTTTGTGTTTTTGATTGCTGCGCATGGGGGTTTTTGATTAGGATTCAATACAAGGCTTCCGCTATACTTGTAGATTGATCTTCATAACTTTCATAGCTATTGGAGTGACATTGGTGTTGAATCCTATCAAAGTGAAAAAGTGAGCGTGCTCCTATTCACCCCCCTGTAGTCGCCTTTTCGGTCCAACAATAATCGCTTTCTAGGACCTCCTCTGCTTGGAATGGTCCTAGAGTGGTGCTGGAATGGTCCGGGAGTGGTCCTAATGTGGTCCAGGAGTGGTCCTAGAGTGGTGCTGGAGAAACCTATCGAGGAGGTCCACTAGGACATCTCGAAGCTGGTCAAAAACTGGTCGTATGGAGATACGAGCTAGTCGTAGACTGGTCGAACATAATTACAAACTGGTCGTAACTAAGTTTGGACTGGTCATGACTAGATACGAGCTGGTCGTAACTAATAAGGATCTAGTCATAGATCATATTGCATCAAGGTTCATCCGATATATTTTATGTGTGTTTGGGAATCATTATGTGCTGCTAGGTACCACTAACGACTAGTGGTGGGAAAAGAGCTTTCGAGTCACAATCGATTACACATGAACCTATAGAGTCACACACTTAAAGGGCTAGGATTTTATTTGGATGGTGATATGAATTCTTGTAGGCCATGAGTTCCTAATGGGCCTCAAGTTCGAGACTCATCGTGCATGCCTATAAAAAGAGGGGCGATGGCATGGGGTGGGGTAAGCTTTTGAAGTATTCCTGAAACCCTAATAGCCACACCTTCCTCAACCATGCCGTTGGCGCTAACACTCCAGTGCGTGGTGTCCCTGCCCCATACATGTCGATACTTTGGAGGTGCTGTTGCGAAGCATCAGCACTAGGACGATCCGTAACTCGTGACGATAATTGGAGCAGGAGGAGAAGACGCACGGCAGGTATGACTACGACTACATCAACTCGCTACATCGACTCTACTTCCACTACGAGTCGGCGCGTCTAATGGTAATCTCATGTTTTATTACTAGCGGAGGTTCCTTGCTAGCACGGTAGAAATTTTTGTTTTGTGCTATCGTAGCCTACCCATGACCCAACACTCTTCACTCATACGGTTCTCACTGTACATCTAGTTTCGGTCCATCTACGCTACGCATGTAACAAATTTGTGTCAAATTAGATTAATAAACTGCAAGTACGTACTCTTCGTATTGACCAAACATACTTAAGTTGATTAGCGATTAACCTAGAGCAAATATAAAGAGTTACAGATTGTTACCCTCGGAGCTCACGACGAAAATACCAAATATCCCACGAGATTCCTCACCTTCTCCTTCTCCCCCCTTCCTCGTCTCCTTCTCCTCCCTTCCTCCTCTGTTTAGCTTCCTCCTTTCCTTCTCCTCTCTAAGGTGGCGCAATAGGGGAGGAGGCAGTAGGGTCGCACAAGGGGGTGGAGGCGCTAGGGGCAGGGGGTCTGTCGGGACTGGATATTTATAATGCCACAATATCACAGACGGTTCTTAATAAGAACCGTCTGTGATAAGGAGATTATCATAGACGGTTCTTATTAAGAACCGAATGTGAATTATCACAAACGATTCTAGTTATAAACTGTCTGTGATAGTTATGTATCACAGACGGTTCCAAAGGAACCGTTTGTGATGAGGCGTCTTGTATAGCTTGTTTTGTAGTAGTGTATTCGTAGGAATAGCTAGACCTAAGAAGTAAATTTGCTCATGTCTAATTTATGTATTTTTGAATAGACGACATCAATGAATCATCTCATCTCAGATGTTGGTGCGAGCTCTGCCCCTTCTCCAGCAAAGAGTACAAGGACAAGCTCCAAGTCTCCTGTAGTTCCAAAGAAGACAAAGCCCGAAATGACTTCGGCCTCAGTTCCACCAAAGCCCCCTACTTCGACTCCGATTCTAGTCTCAACTCATTCAAGTCCTTCTACCCGCAAGGTATTGAAAACCAAAGTCAAGACTCCAATTTCTTGGTATGCCTTTAACCCAAAGAAATGTCTACTACATCAACTTTCGTGGTTGAAGGATTATCAGAGGAGTCCGAAGAGGAGATTCCTCTTCAGCAAGCTCCAAGGTCAAGGACCTCCTTGGCCTTGGATCCCTCTTCGTCAGAGCAAGCGAGACAACCCACTTTCACTGTGAATGAGGACTTCATGGCGTTCAAAAACGAGAGAAGATTCGAGATCGAGTAAGTTCCTCGATAATAACCACATAATTTTTGGCTTGTAATGACCAATCCTCTTTTCTTTTAGCCTCTCCTTGCTGTTAGATCCGAGGGGACAATTGATAGCGCAAGAACAAACTTCGCCCCCAACTGTACCGGCAGCAGAGGAACCCCTAGCAGAAGAGATTCTACAAATAGAAATACCTCCTTGGACCACTGAGGAAGTGGTCCAGGATATCCTGGGAACAGCTGCTGGGACATCCGAGGAGATGTCACAAGGCACGGAGGTCCAAGCTAGGAGGACCTCCAAAGAAGACCAAATAGAAGGGGTGGTCCGTGGGCCCATCATGACAGAAGTGGACCGTGAGGCCACATGGTCAGAGGAGGCGATCCATGAGACCATCGAAACTTAAGACAAAGACAACCATATCTTGGTAAATTTTCTATTTTGGTAATTCCATCTTTGAATACACCAGTATAGCTCTGACTTGTAGAATATCTTAGGAGTTACAAGATATCGGGGCTAATCCTACTAGAGGAGTTTTCTGTTTGGTTGAATTGGATCAGTCCGATGATGAAGTTCCCCTGGAAAGTACTCCTCCCATAGCTGAAAAGAAGAACCTCCAGGACCTAATGGCATCTATGAAAAAGTGCTGGAAGGTTAACATTGACATGATAGGGGAGTTCAAATCTTTTGCAGAGGAGAAAGAGAAGTAAGTGTGTAAAGTTATTATTCAATTGTAATATTGTAATTGAATTATTAACTTATACTTTTGTTCATATTATAGGGAATGCTTACTGGCGAAAGCCAGAAAAGACGATGCTAAAACTACGCTTCACACGCTTAGACTAAAATCGTCTGAGGCGGAGAAAGGACTTGAAAGGAATGTTGTAGTCATGGCAGCGAAAGCCGAAGAAATTCACACCTTGACTCAAAAGAATGAAAAACTACAGGAGATCCTGGGCAAACAATCCGAAGAAAACCACAATTTCTTTGAGCAGAACAAGGTTCTTATCAAGGAGAAAGAAGATTAAAAAAATCTCTTTTTCCTTTTCTCAGAGCATTTAACCTTGTCACTATTTGTAATGCGTGAATTCTACTTTCTTTTTCCGTTCTTTCTTAGAACTAGAAAAGACAAAAGACGATCTTCAGAAGACCTCTTCTAACAAAGATCTTCAGATTCAACACTTAAAAGAAGTGGAAGCGCAATATCGCACTGCCATGCATGAACTTGAGAAGAAGGTGGAGACCTTGATGAAGGTCGACATGGAAATCACTATGGTTACGGAAAATAGTTTTCTCGAATATTAGCTTCACTGCGAGAAATCGCAGAGTAGCTGAAAGCTCCAGTAACTTCTCTCGCAACCAATATGACCTTGGATGACCCTAGGAATGATATTTGTAGTCAAATTGTATACATTCAAAAGAACATACCTGCTATGAAGAAGACTATGGGTCAATGTAACATCCCAAATCTTGTGATTGTGTTTCAAATGTATAAAAATGAGGAGAATTTAAAACTTTTGAACATGCATTGGTTTTTATGGAGCTTTTGCATAATTTGTTGCATTTGAAATTGTTGAAATCAAAGAAAACATACAACTCAAATTGAAGTTCCAAAAGAAAATAGAAACAAAAACTTTTGATCATCCTCTAGAAATAATTTATTCAAATAATAAGATAATTATCATGAATTAATATAATTTTTACCAAATTTTTGGGACTCAAGTTGACTCTCAGAAAATTCAAACTCAAATCAAGCCCTATTCTAAGTTTGAATTTAGATTATACAAATTAAATAGTAAAAAGTGGGTTTTCAAATTTTATATAAGTTCTAGGTCATCCCAGAAACACCTCTAAATTATTTCAGAATTTTAGGAATTTTATTTCTATTTTTAAAGCCTCAATCAAACCTTTTTTTATTTGATCAAATGTGAATTAAAACTTCGGGCTCAGTACTATTCATATGGCTCGAGCCTTACACTGTTGCACCAACCAGACCTTTGGGCCTGACCCGACCAACTTGCGCGCGGACCGTCCGATCATGATCGAACGGTTCAAACGTAGCACCCGATCGGACTGTCTGAACTCTCCACCGCATCCGGACCGTTCATTCTCAATCAAACGGCCCGCACCCAAGCCACCTAGTCTAACCTGACCCGTTCGCCTCGGCCGTTTTCTCCTCTGCCTCTGACCCGTGGACCCCAGCGCCCAGCCCTTCTTCTCCACGCGCTCCTCCTTCTCTGCCGAGCGCTCACATGGACGCCACCTCGCCCCGTGTTCCCCCATCAGCGTCGTTGAGCCACCGTGCACGGCATCCAATCCGCAGCTTCCTCACCAACGCCATCGACAGCTTCCCCGTTAGTCGCCGAGTTTTCACGCGAGAACCACCGCGGCCATGAAGATAACAAGCGACATCCCGTGAGCTCGACTCACCATTTAAGGGCGGGATTGGTCTTTAGCTCTCCCGTTCCTCACCCTCTCCAGTTCTCCCAACTCCCCGAACCATTTCCTCTGGAGCACGAGCGCAAGTTGGAGCCGAGCTCCAAGCTTCGGCCATGGCGACGACTCAATACCGCCGACGCACTAGTGTTCCTCCTCCTCATATTTTTGCGTCACTTTATGTTCTATCACACTAGGAAGCTTTCCCCTAAACTCCCCCAGTGTTCTTTCATAGGGATTGCTGAAATTGGTTTCTTCTCCGTTTCCGGCCCGAGTCGCCACCGCCGTTGGCATCGTCGCCTCGATGCACCCCGCATCATTTCCTCGCTACTAGACCATCTCCTTATCTCCCCCGTCCTTCTCCAAGCCTCGGCTGAAGCTTCATTTCACCCAAGCGACCCCGCCGCGTTGGACCAACCGCGCCGATCAGCGACACCGTCGCCGGCCCACATCGAAGCTTCTTCACCTCCGCCTACTACTACCGTGCACTCTAGGTATGCCCCTGGTCCTCATGCTCCCCCTATTTAGACCCAACCTCACCCGTGCGTCGCCGCGCCATTTCTTCTCTAGGTCCGGCCACCGCTCGTCACCTCCCGGCCGCCGCCGACCAGCTCCGGTCAAGACACCACCGTCTTTCGGTTCACCTCACCGCCCCGGTTCCATTTCAGCCCTCACCACCGCCTTGCCGCCGCCCAACTGCTGGAAATGATCTAGGACCAGAGCCGCCGGCCACCTTCCCAGTACTGACCTCCCTGTTATTACCTCTGTGTTTATCTCTCATTTTGAGAAGTAATCCCCATCTGAATTCAATTGCTTTTAGGCCTGTTGACTACTTGTTGGTTTACTCAAACTTATTTGACAAATGGATATTTGAATTCATGAGGAGATTAGTAGATAAAAACAGTAAAGTACTTTTGGATGAACGATAACAGAGAAGGTGTGATGACAAGTCGTTTTGTCGAGAAGTAGCAAAGCTGGAAGTTGAGAGTAGAATAAGTTTAGTTATAGCTTTGTAGGTTAGAAAAACTTGTTGTAGGTGTATGATCCGAAGTCGAAGTTAATCAGATTGGTCTTTGAACTTATGACTTTGTTAAGGCAGTAGATAGAGTTTGTCTTAAGTCTTTTAGTCAGTTTGCTATTGCCTAACAGTAGTCTAAAGATTTTCATTTTTGTCAATAGGCTAGCATGACCAGTTCTGGTAGTTAGAATTGTAGTTGTTCTTTTAGCCTTTTTCACACTTAAGATTTCAGGGGCACACTTAGTTGAAAAACAAGTATGATTAAGAAAATCAGAAACCAACAGAACAACCAACTCCTTTTTGTTGAATTAAAATCAATGTTAAGGACTGTGTTTAGTTTCCAGATCACCCAAAACTTGCTTAACAATTGGTTATATGAAGTTGTGAGAAGATGTGTTAACACCAATTTAACTCAGACAAGTTGCATTATAAGAATACATGAACAGAGAGTGTTTAGATGAAACCTACTAATGACAGTGGGTGGTTGTCAATTCTGAAATCAGATCCTTAGAAGGTTTTTGCACCATTTGAGCTTGGACCTTTGGCTAACACCTAAACTAACAGAGGCAAGCAAATCTGAAAAATAAGCATCTATGAATGTCCTTAACAAACTGAGAATGCTTTGTTTTGGTAAAGAATTAATATGTTGGGAAATATTTGAGATTAGAATTTTTGCTGAAGTTATTAGCATCAAGGCTAAAAGAGGGAACTAATTTAAGAACATGTGCTGAAAAAGGTTTATTCGTAATGAACAGTAGACCTAGCTTATGCTATAGAGTCAATTTCAGTAAAAGATAACTAATTAATTTGAACTCCAATTCGAGTGAAACCAATTTTGTTGGTTTCCATTTTTAATGCACTTTAACTTGGAATAAGTTTGGAACATGTTACTATTACAGAAAAATTTGGATTTAGAATTAATTTCAGGAATGAAGTGTCTTTACACTAGAACTTGAATTAACTTCAAAAATTCATAAGAAATTCATATGAACTCCATATGGGATGAATCCTGTTGGGTTGTTCCTGAAATGTTATTATCTTTCCATTTTTGTAATTTTCATATCCACTACTATTCTAGAAATTTTTGCCAAAATAGTAAAATTCGGACAGAGAGCTGAAATTTCAGCTTTTTCTTATTTTCCGATTTTCAAAAGACTATAACTCTCACATACGAACTCCGAATTGAATAATTTTTGTTTCTAAATTCATATTAAATCATTCTCTACCATTTGTGAAAATTTCATGATTTTTAGATGAACTTGAATTTTTGAGTAATTCGGTGTTATCCTTTCTTATTGGTTCTTTTCGATTCTTTCGCTAGGTTTCGATGATTCTATTGTATACGAGAGTGATCCTCTGCAGCAAGTCAAATATCTCTAGCAAGGCAAGCAGCCCGCCCCCCCTTGATCATATTGATCCTATTACTTTCGTTACAAAATATCTTGTTTTCAACTTGTATGTATGCATGTTTTACTTGAATGATTATTTTTCGTTAGAGGTAGTTATTCCTAGTAGATGCATGAGCTGTAGCAAATGTTTATCCCTTGCCACTAACCCTAAGTTATTATTCTCGCTGATGTTAGTGCTCGGTGGATGTTATATGGTCTACTTATGTTTATGCGATGTCATGCTTAGCAATGCTTAGAACAGTAGAATGGGGATCATCGCCTCGACGATGATCATTACACATCACTTTAAATTACTTGGGTCAGGGTACACATGTATGTATTGTACTTGAGAAACTAAAACTGAAAATAAAATATTTTAGGCTTGGACACATTGGTTCGATGGTGTGGTTATCGGGTGTGTGCTTGGTGCCCAAGTCAACAAGGGCCAAACATCTTGTGTCACACTATCCAAGCATTTTTGCATGCTAACCACACGAGGGGGATATGGGACCTCTCTTGACTAAGTACTTTGGGGGTGTTAATTAATGAGTCGCTGGTGGTAGTTGTAGAGAAAAATATTTGTTGTTGGGAAATGAAGGGAGCATCCGCAACGGCTTGAGCTTGGCCGATGTATCCTACTCTTCGTATGGGTCCTTACTGGGAGCCGGGATGGCGATTCACTAAGGGTTAACCCCCATACGTGTGACTCTTAATTAGCACAATCCATTGAAAAGCGTCTCGTAGGACTTAGCCGTGCCAACATACCAAAGGAAGTGTGCTTAATCAGGTGGCAAAAAGGCGGTCTGATGTGTGGGTATATTGGTACACCCCTACAGGGTATAAACTATTCAAATAGCCTCATCCTAGGTTATGGACACGCTTGGTTAGGTTTTGCAAGAGTTAGACTATAACATTTTCGATAAAACTTGAAATCAGGTGGTACGAATGTGTAATTCGTGCTATGTTGTGGTGGCTGTTGGGAAGTCACCTCCAGGATGTTATTTATGCTCATAATTGTTGTCTTGCTGTTATTTAATCAAATAAAAATAGATTTGTCAAATTGCCTTTAATCTATTACCTTATTGCAAATGAAAAATTGCTTTATGCTAAAAACTGCTTAGTGTAGTAGCCTTCCTTTGACACAAGAATGCATCTATATATTCTTTTGCTTGTAAGTCTTGCAAGTACAACTTTGTACTCAGCTGCATTGGTTTAATTGTTGCAGAGGTGGTTGAACCCCAAGGGGTTAACTATTGTGAGACCGACTACGACTTTGACTTCGACGACTAGCTTGGCGGCTCGGTCGGTTTCCTTGTGGGTAATGGTAAACCGTTTGGCTTTTTTGGATATCATGGGGATATGCCTGAGATCTTAGGATGATGTTACAATTGGCAATGTCGTTTAAGGTTTGTCGATTCACGCGCTTTCGGCGAAGTTCAAACTGCTGCCAGGCAAGTGGCGGTCTGATCGGTCCAGGTGGCGATCTGACTGGCCAGGGGGGCGGTCAGACCAGCTTTGGGAAATCGGTCAGACCGGCCTTTATGAGATTTTGGATTTTGGAGCTCGGCCAAAAATAGAGGGTGTAGGCAAGAGAGTAGATTCTATTACACTTGGTCTGATAATTTTTGGGGCTTCTAGGCAAAAGTTCTATTGGTTTGAAAATTCCAGTAGGTTTCGGATTTCCAAGAAGGAAATTTGACCAAGTCCCAGCTTGGTGGTTAGACTGACCAGGGGGCGGTCAGACCGACCAAAGTGGTAGTTTGACCAGTTTTGTTTTGTTTCATCGGCCAACTAGTGGCGATGATTGTTGGGTTAGGTCAAGTTCATGGGTTTCATGGCATATGTGTTGCATGATGCATGTTTTGACTAACGTGGGTCAAGTTGTGAAGAACTTATTCCTGTAAGACCCGGGATTAACACTCCCAAATCCTCTGTGTATTTCTGAACTAGTCCCATGATCAGTAGCTAGTCCACACAGTAAACAAATATGGTAACAAAATCATATCACAACTTTATTAATAAATAACAACAGAGTTGATTACAAAGGAGGCTTACAGGCCAACAATAAAATAAACACAGCGGAAGACGAAGATGTAGTAGAGTCCAGTTAATCTGCCACAGGCAATCGACTGGGGAAGCGGCCTAGTCGTCGAGATCCACACCGATGACAAAGTCCTTCTCCTCTGAAATTATTTGCATTAAGCAAGAATGAGCACAACTACCGTGCTCGCAAGTTACACCCGTCAAGTAACAGAATGACATGCATATATGGATATCTCAAAGGAAAGCTTAATATGGTTGAATTTGCATAAAACAACATTTTCTATAAATACTTGTACTAAGTTCCAAAGCAGTTATTCTATAACTAAAATTCATTTTATAAATCAATTTTATAGTCAGATAACATTCACACATGAATGGTGAAGGATACCCTCCTATCACAAGGCTTCCCGCCAGATTCCCATTAGTATAATCCATTTGATGAAGTCTTTTCAAATCAAAACCAAAGTCTAACTTTGAGTGGCTTTGCTAGCATGTCCATGATCATGACGCTGCTATTGAATAGTTTTACACTCTGCAGAGGTTGTACACTTTACCCACATGACACGAATTCTCTAGTTTGCTTGGCATCCGTCGATACCACCGCCACTACCTTAGGTAAGCGGCCTAGAGCACGTGCCAAGGCCTTTACAATGCGCCATTCCACCGCTAGATTTCCCTCGCTAAGGTTTCACCCCTTTGGAATAGAAATCCAGAGTTCCTAGCCCCTCTTGCGCCGGTGGGAACAATAGTCATGAAAGACTTTGTCAAAAGAAATGGCCATGAAAGACCGCCCACGCATAAACAGGATCAACCGCGATGGAACTTTACAAATTAATTAGCGGGTCCCCTACCCATACTCGGGACATGTGGTTGCACGGTGAGGCATAGCCCATTATAGGCATAGCAAAGGAACGATCAAAGGCGGTCCTCAATTGACTTGGGCGTCTTTCAATTTAAAACCCCGAGTTTTAATCTTAACCAGATTAAACCGTGCATAAACTCGCACCCACCATTCATCCGTTTACCAAGTACAAACCATAATTTTATTTTATTTTTCTCAAATTCATTTACAACAAAACTTCCATGACAAACCAATGCCATAGATTCTTAAACAATATTTGATTTTTGGTGAAAGTTTCCCAAATCAAACATTTCGGTCTAAGCATTGCTAAGCATAATCTTTCTCAAAATGTTCTAGTTCATACTATTGTATCAACTAGATTTTATCTAGGTGAGGTTAAATGTCCAAGACTTGTCAAGAACGAGATCAATATGTAAACCATCAATATTGTGATAATTTAATCTTTAGTAATCCAATATCCTTTAGACCAATCTACACCATATAGGTCTATTTCTATGATTCAACTTCAAATGATCCAATATTTAACTATACTCTAATTTTATAATCTGATATCCATCAATCCAATGATTATGTAATCCTATAATCAAATTTGTAGATAATCGATATCCAATAACAATCTATCTCTAGAATCGATATCAATAATTCAAGATATCGACTATAGTGTCTATCTATCATCCAATCTTTATTAATCCAACATCAACAATTATCTACTTCTAAAATCCTATATTCAATAATTGTTTATTTCTATAATCCAACCATAATAATCATGTTTTTCTAATAATCCATCATTCAATCCGATAATCCAATAATAATCTATGTCTATGATTGACATCTAATATCCAACAATCATACAACTCTAATAATCCCACATCCAACCATATTATATTTCTACAATTCATTTTCAATAAGCCAATATCAATAATTATCTATTTCGTAATTCAACATCCATTATCTATTAATAATCTTCCTCTAACTTCACCCTTCCATGCACAATCTTCTTTTATTATCTAAACTCCGACAAATTGTAACTCCAAGATATATTACATTCGATAAATTCTCCATACCACCTCTCTTGACAATAATTGGACATACAAAGGCATTGGGAATAACTATAAAGCTTAAAACAGAATTTAAATTACTTGAATATAAATACGCATGCAATAATAATTTAAAACAGAATTTAAATAATTTTAAATACTGGGATTAATATGTTCAAGAATGTAACTTGCCTTGCTTAATGGATTATTCTCAAACGATGTTGAAATCCGTCGTCCAAGTCGTCAAATCTATCTGTGAAAATAAGCCAAATTCAAATAAAATTCAAATAAAAATCCAAAAATTATAACATAAATACTGGAAGTAGAGAATGAATTTAGATGAATTTAGGAGGAAGAATCGTTGGATTTGGAGTTCGTAAGAGGGAGAACGAATTTGTTGAAGTTTAAGTGTAAATAAAAAAAAAGGTGTAAGTACTGTAGCTTGCATGGCACTGTTCATGCCATGCACGTGAACAGTACTAGTCTTTTAAACACAAGCACAACGCGTGGAGAAATGGCGCGCTGGTGAAAGGAAAAGAGAGGCGCCAGAAGCACAAAAATGGAATCCCGGAGCGAGACGGACCTAATGGTGGTGGTCGCGTCATCGGCGAAGGTTGAGTCTTTGCAATAGCGCAAAATAGTGTCGGATGAATAGTAGCACCGATGAGCCTAGGGTGTTTCAGGAAAAGGAAGAACCATTGCGAGAGCGTTGTGAGGTGAAGCCAACGATGTAGACGATGTCGTCGGGAATCAACGACGCACGGAAACGCAACGATAGAATGTGGTTGGGCCGCTTATGAAAATTTTTGCTGATGGCGAGATTGAGGGCCGAATTCTAAGGATATGTAGAGGAAGCCGAGGGGCACGCGGCGACATAGTCGGCTCGGGAAATGAGTGACCGAGGAGAGAGAACAGAGGAGAGATATGTTAGAAATGCACTATTCACTTTCTTTCTTTACTACTTAGCCGAACAAGATCAGTAAGAAGCCTAAAGAAGAAGAAACTCAAAGTAAGGTCTAGATATTAGAGCACTGTTGCTTGCCATGCAACGCGAACAGGAAACAAGCTTTGGCAAAAGCACGACCATGCTTGCATGGAGGTAGGAGTTAGATGGATGGATGCTTGAGTTGGGCTGCCCGGTTTGGGATGGGAGCAGGAATGGAGAAAGCGACAAGGAAGGATTCGGTGGGGAAGAATGAGCTCACGACCTCTGAAGAAGAGAGCTGCCGATGGTTTCTACAACTTGGAGAGAGTGCAAGGGATCAAAGAAGGGATGGCATGCCCTTATATAGCTGCTGAATCGGGAGCCGCAACGCCGTAGGCAAAGGGTTACGCGTCGGTTCGGTTGAAAACTGTTGGAAATTAATCTTGACTTAGTATTTGCATTTAGTTGTATGGAAGGAGTAGTGGATTGTGTGGGCACGTGTGTATGCGTATTCTGCATGCGCAATTAGTTTGTTGAGTAGTTAGTTTTGCATGCACTGGACGGGAGTGCATGGCGCCGAGTGTGTGATTTATGTATATTTAAGACCATGTATTGAGTCTTTAGTTCATTAGTGGAGAGAACAATGTAGTTCAATAAATGGCGGTGGGTGTGTGTCCACAAGTATGTGTTGTCTGTGTTTGAGTGGGCTCTCGTGCTTCAAATGAAATGTAATTAAAGGCTTTGAATGAGAAGAAATGAGAGAAGAGAGAAACGGCTGCCATTAATGGCTTGAAGCTCAACTGCTGCCTACAGACAAAGCGAAGAGGAAAGGGAGAGGAAAAAAAGGAAGGGTAGCGCGGTGAGTGGGGACGGGGTGATGGCGCTGACAGCGATAATCTGGAGTTGGCACCCACGGTGGTTCGCCATGGAAGGCGATGCAGGCCACCATGCCTTGGTTAGAGAAAGAACACGCAGAAATGAAGTCCACGGAGGAAGAAGATGAATGGAGAAGAGAGAATTAAATAGGTATGAATAGATGAGTGGGAGTTATATAGTCAAATGAAGCCAAAAGTTCTCACGTTGGTTGCATGGAAAGCTTTGGAGTTAAGGAGGTTTGCATGAAGCACAAATGAGATGGGTGACCTTCGGGCGCCCGCTTGGAAAAGTAATAAATATTTTTTCTCGAAATTACTGTTCATCAGTTACTATTCAAAGTGAATGCGGACCAGTCCGATCAGAATTTTTATTTTTATTATTTTTTTATTTTCGAAATAAGAATTAAGCATTAAATCAAATATTTTTGGAACATAGCAAATAGAGTCCAAAAATTCTAGAAAATTTCACAAAAATTCCTAGAATTATTTTGGACTTAATAAAAATAATTCCAACTTAAATGGTAATAGTTTTTGCACATAATTTATTTTGGCTTTAAAATATTTAGGAAAAAGTTTTTAAAATTCCGAAAATTCATAAATTAAATAAAATTTTATTTTTCAACCTTAACTCAAATAAACTTCAAAAACTTTAATAGATTTTACTTTTGACTTTTAAAACTTCAGAAATAAAGAAATCAAACTCTTTCAAATTTCAGAAAATCCAATAAAATAATAACTTTATTCACTTTTATTTTAGTAACAGAACTTTGGGCTGAAACTTCAGAAATAAAGAAATCAAACTCTTTCAAATTTCAGAAAATCCAATAAAATAATAACTTTATTCACTTTTATTTTAGTAACAGAACTTTGGGCTGTTACAATTCCCGGATTCGATTTCTTTGTCTATTGATGTGCAGGTTGCTTGGAGATCAATGACGATCAACGGCGAGGATGATCGGGACTAAGCTTGGAGAGCTGAGGTCCAGAACGATCGGGGATGGGTGAGGTCAATGGAGTCAAGCATGGCACAGAGGGACAAAGGTGACCGAACAGGCGATTGAGGCGACGGGTTGGATCTGCTGGCGGGTCTGCAAGTGCCATGGTGGTTTTGGTGGGAGCCGGATGGGAGAGACTTACCGGCATGAAAAGAGCCGCTGGATCAACCTACATGTGGCAAAGCATGGGAGGTGCTGCACGAAGATGGGACTCGGTCTTTGCAAAAAGATCGAGAAGGGGTATTTTGGTAATTTTACCAAATACCGCCTTGGTGCCCTTTTGCCAACTCACGGCGTAAGGTGGTGCAAGGTGAAGCAGATTAGGTCAAGAGATGAAGACGACGCTTTAAAATACGTGTGTATGTGACCCGTTTGTGTGTGGGCCTTAACGGGAGCCCATTAGGGTTCAATCCTCTAGAAGGTCTAAGCCTCCACTATAAATAGAGGAGGGAGGTGGCTGCACCCCCTCAACCCTTTCATTGTGTTTGAAACCCTAGTTTGCTTAGGGAGAGGATTAGTGGAGGTTAGGGTTCTAGAGAGTTAGATTTGATTTCGTGTTCATGTATTGAGTCTTTGTCCTCCATTGATGGAGTGGCTGTAAACCAATACCATATCAAATCAATCCAAAGAAAGTTCCCTCAAAGATGAGTCTATTTGCTTTCTTTCTCTCTATTTGGTGATTTGTGGTCTTTCTTTGTTCCACGAGTTTTTCCTTGTTCTCTTGCCGTGATCTAACTTGCTGTGACATGTGGGAACCCATCTAGGATCATCTTGATCATCAATCACCCACGAGCAAGTCTCTAGATCATATTTCGATTTTGACTCGGTTTTGGTGCACACTTCGTTCAATCTAAAAAAGATAGAAACTTTGGCATGGATCTCTACGATCCTTGATTGGAATAGGTTCCCAATGTCTTAGAGAAGGTGTGTCTCAAATTTGGTAAGGTTTAGCCTTACGGATCAAAAGTTAGATCGATTTGAGTTTTGGTTTTCGGGCTGATTTCACTGTTCATTAGCCTAGAGGTCTGACCGCCATGTATTGAGAGGTCAGACCAATTTCCAAAGGTCAGACCGATTTCTAGTTGAAGGTCAGACTGCCCAACTCATTTAGGTTTTGAGTTTTTATGTTTTTGGTCTATTTGCTTCGGGATTTTGATTGGATTCAATACAAGTCTTCCTGTGCTTGTATATTGATCTTCATAGATTTTATAGGTATTGGAGTGAAAATCGTATTGAATTCGATCAAGGTGAAAAAGAGATCGTGCTCCTATTCACCACCACCCCTCTAGTCGCCTTTTCGGTCCAACACTTTTGTTTATCGCCATCTTATGGCTTATGTTTCCGCTGCTACTTTGGTTATTTGCCTTGTCTTTTGGCCGGTTGACCATACTTTTGAAATATGAACTTGTATGTCCTTTATGTTGCAAACTTGTAGACTTGGTAATGTATTGATTTGTGGATGGAATGGATGCTTTATTTTTGTATGGGGTATGTGTACTGCAATTCTGGGAAGTACATATGCGCCGAGAGTCGGGATATTTGATTTGTAATACTAGGGCCAATTGGATGGTTAAGTATTACGAGTTAAATACCCCAGTCTCTCACAGTCAATCTCTAACGATGGTGACGGGTCAAGCCTTGACTCGAGTCTTATTGAAGATTGATCTCCTTTATAGGGATTCCGTTGATCTTCAGAAATTTGTTCCTACGCCCAAGTTCAAAACAAAAAAAGCAGGTATGGCAGCTCAAGTAAGATTACACTAGTGGTGGCAGAGATCATCAAAAGTATTCGAATCAACGCTCCTGCCACTCCTTCAAGTGCTCCTACCGTAGTAAGTACTCCTGGCTCAAGTGTATAAAAATGATAATGTGATAATACATTTTTAATGTGTGGGATGATGAAAGTGTTTAGTGTATGACAACTGAAATTGAATTTGTTTTGTAAGTCAGATTATACAAGTTAAATTTCTTATCTATCTTGTTATGTGTAGCCCCCTTCCTAGAACACTTTGTCCAGCAATGGAAGAAGTGTTTCGAGTGAACAAATCCTTTAGGACCAGTATATCTTTACAAAATCAATGATTTAGACCAGTGTGTATTCAGGAAGATGAGGTCAAGCTATTGGGCTCTTATGCAATGAGAATTGGCATATAGAAGAGATCCCTGACAGTTGTCATTTTCTAACTGTATACCGATGGCCATTTTATGAGTAAAGACACTATGACCCATTAGCAGATTTGATCAACCGTAGGCACTTGACTAAATAACAAAAAGACGGTGACCATGTATGCGAGATGATACAAAAAATTTGTGAAGAAAAAATTAAGATAATATCGGTAAGGCAAGCTAGATTAAGGATAATATCGATAGTAAAAAGATAATCTAATTGTATATTTAAATGATATGGAAAAAATATACTTATGCATAAATTTTTCGAAGATGTTTAATGTTCCATGTATTAGATAGAACACGACCATCCTCCATGGCTAATCTAACTAAGCTTGGTCTAGTGACAGAGACTACAGTATATGGTCCCTCCCATTTAGAGGACAAGTTGTTCAAGTTGGCCTGGTTCTGGATTCACCTCAGGACCAAGTCACCCACGTGAAGTGTTCTTGGATGAACTCTTCGATTGTAGTAACGTCTCAGCCCTTGCAGATAAGCAGCCGATTTTGATAGTGCTCGATCACGTCTTTCTTCTAGTAGATTAACATCATCTTCACGCAATTCTCCTTGATTTACATGATCTTGGAGGTATGTACGCGTTGAACCTAACTGGATCTTATTAGGTAGCACTGCTTCTACACCGTAAACTACTACGAATAGTGTTTCTCCAGTTGGTCTATTGGTAATAAGTAGTGCGCAGTGCCCATAGGATAGAGAAGAGCTCCTCCATCCATGTTTTTGAGCACGCCTTAAGGCCATTAAAAACTCTCTTTTTCATGCCTTGTATAATCTAACCATTGGCCGTTTCTACTGCTCCGTTGCTCTATGGATGTGCCATTGAAGCAAAGTAGATCTTGGTACCAATTTCATCACAATAATCTTGGAATACGTTACTAACAAATTGGCTCTCATTGTCTGTGATAAGATGACTGGGTACTCCAAATCTTGTGACAACGTTCCATATGAAGAATTTCTTTAGTGCTGCAACCGTAATACGAACGACTAGCTCAGCTTCTATCCACTTAGTGAATGTATCAATAGCCACAAACAAGAATTTTTTTACCCATTGGATGCTTGCAGTAGTGGTCCAACTATATCAATACTCAAAGTTGAAAAAGGCCATGACAAGGGAATGGTCTGTAATTGATAAGATGGTTGGTGCACTTGTCTAGTATGGAATTGACATTGCTCACACGTCTTAACAAGGTGCATGGCATCTTGTAGAGCGGTGGGCCAGTAATAACCTTGCCTAAAAGCTTTGCCAACTAGAGTTCTATAGGATGCATGTGTTCCACACAAGCCCCCATGGATTTCTTTTAGTAATTTTATCCTGGAGTCCTGGGATATGCAATGCATGAGAACACTATGTGCTCCCTTCCTATACAATGATCCGTCAACCAACTTATACATGTGTGCTCTTCGAATTAACATATCCTTCTGTTGAGGATCATCGGGGCAATGTCCTTGATGAAAGATAAGTAGTCAATGGTTTTATCCAATCCATATCTTGCTCGATGACTCGACCTCTGAGGTGGCCGAACCTGTTTCTATTGAAGGTTTTGTAAGGTATTCGAAAAACACACCTGTTGAAATAGGTGTTCGTGACGAACCCAGTTTTGATAATTAGTCCACTACGGGGTTGTCCTTGCGCTGTATATGTTGGACTTCGAAATTTCTGAAGTGTTTTTCAACTTCCTCACTTCACCTAGGTATCAAGCCATTGTATCATCAGAACATTGATATTCCTTTGCTACCTAGTTTACAACTAATTGCGAATCTCCCTTCGCTAAAAGCCGACGAACTCCGAGGGATTTAGCTGCTCGAAGACCGGTTAGAAGTCCTTCATACTCTGTGGTGTTATCAAACTGCAGTTGATCACCCTGTGGTGTTATCAACAAAATCCTAGCCCCCACGCCTTTAAGTTCACAGGAGCCATCAAAATACAGTGTCCAATGGTCGTCTAGTACCAGACTAACTTAAGGATGATTCTCAGTGTTCGTCCATTCAGCCACAAAATCAACCAAGACTTGACTTTTTATTACTATTTGGGTAGTGAAATGGAAATCAAATTCCCGAAGTTCTACTGCCCATTTGGCTATGCGACCTGTTACTTCTTGGTTGTGAAGAATATTTCCAAGGGAAAAAGATGAAGGCACTGTAATCTTATGAGACTGAAAATAATGTCTTAGTTTTTTGGAACTCATCAAAAGAGCGTGAATTAGTTTTTGAATCTTAGGGTATCTTTCCTTTGGTCCATGTAAAGCCTCACTTACGTAATAAATGGGTCGTTGAGACCCTTCTCTTTCTGCAACAAGTACTGCACTGGCCACATTTGGTGTTGCTATCAACTAGATCAATAAAGGTTCACTTCTAAGGGCGAAACCAATACTGGAGGATTCAAAAAATAAGCTTTTAAGCCTTCAAAGGCTTTGTCAGCTTCTTCGGGCCATTGGAACTTTCTATTATTCTTGCGGATCACCTTGAAAAAAGGTAAACCACGTTCTCCTGGTCGAGAAATGAAACAACTAAGAGCTGCCATATGACCAGTTAAGGCTTGGACCTTCTTCATAGTGGAAGGTGGTCGTAATTGTTCAATGGCACGAATTTTCTCTGGATTAACTTCAATTCCACGAGAACAAACAAGGAAACCAAGCACTTTACAAGAATTAACCCCGAACGTACTCTTTTTGGGATTAAGTTTTATTCCATGCTTGTTTACATTTTCAAAGGTCTCTGTGAGATCCTTCAGATGGTCATGTCTAGTACTACTTTTTACAACGAGATCATCTACATAAGCTTCTAAATTATGCCCTAGCTGACTGCTGAAGGTTTTCTGCATTAAACGCTGGTACCTGGCCCTAGCGTTTTTTAATCCGAACGACATCTTGACATTGCAGTAGACGCCGAAGGGTGTGATGAAGGCAATCTTTTCTTCATCTTCTTTCGCCATGCTGATCTGATGGCATCCAGAATAAGTATCAAGAAAACTCATCAGTTCTTAATCCGCAGTAGAATCAACTAACTGATCAATGCGAGGCAAAGGGAAGTCATCCTTTGGGCAAGTATTATTTAAACTGGTAAAATCGATGCACATGTGCCACTTACCGTTGGATTTCTTGACCAGGACCAGATTCGTGAGCTACTCGGGGTGATCTAACTCACAAATGAAGCCAGCTTCAAGGCGCTTATTAAGCTCTGATCTGATGGCCTCTTGATGATCTAGGGCAAAATGCCTCAGTCTTTGCTTGATTGGTTTTTTCTCAGGCTGAATGGATTGCCTGTGCCCAATCACCTCCCTTGGGACCCCAAGCGTGTTAGATGGCTTCCATGCGAAGACATCCAAGTTAGCCCAGAGGAGGGTGAGGAGCTCGTCTTCCTATTTCTCTCTTAATCCCTCGCCAATCCGAATTGGTCATTGGGTTGAGTGGTACTATCTTAACCTTCTCATTGGGTTGAGGAGTAGCCTTGATTTTCGTGGCCTTCCCTATTTTATCCTCTAAAGTAAGATCTTTCAGAGGTAACTGATTGATAAGTTCTAGTGACTTATGATCACATGAAAGTGCGATAGCCTAGTCATCTTGCACCATGATTACACCTTTTGGCCCAGGGATTTTGATCTTCTGGTAGGCATGGTGTGTAGCTACCATGAACTTTGTTAGAGATGGTCTACCTAAAATTGCATTATAGGTAGATTCAAAATCAACCACTTCAAAAGTGATTAATTCAGTTCGAAAGTTGGTAGCAGTACTAAATGTTATTGGTAATACCACTTGCCCTATAGGTGTAATAGACATACCTAGTACTATCCCGTAGAAGGGACTTGTCCTTACTTTAATCTTAGAACGAGGAATTTGCATATCATCTAAAGTATTAATAAATAACAGATCTAAAGAACTTCTGCTATCTATCAATATTCTCCCTACTTTGCAATTACTTATGGTAGGAGAAACTACTAAAGGTAACTTACGAGAAGTATACATACCTTTAGGAACGTCCTCCTTGGTGAAGGTCAAATAGGTCTCTGACCATTTGGGGTATTCTAGACGGCCAAGTAGAACCTCAACATTATTGATGTCTCTCCATGCTGCCTTGTATTGCCACTTGGAGGTGTAAGCAGCGGAGCCCCGTAGATGTCATTTACATGGCGATCCGTTTTCTAAAATGACATCTCCGTGTCTTTGTCATTGATTTGGTCCACTGGTGGTCCGCTGTCTTCTTACAGGATATGCATTGGGCCCTTCCCATTGTAGTACTCCTCCATCTGCTTCTGCCAAGTACGGCAGTTATGGAGGTCATCACAAAGAACTTTGTGCAATGGGCACCAACACTCACTGTTGATGGATGCGTTTGCAGCATGTGAGGTAGAACGGTCATTCAAATGACCTCCTTGCCTCCTTTTGCTCCAAGGACCTTTGCTTTTGTCATAGGGTGGTCGCTAGTCAATGGTAACAACCTCTCTGGTAGATTGTTTGGACCTTCCCTAGCCTTCTCCTTCTTCTTGGGTTTCCCCTTACTACTCATAGAGCCTTCGGACCTCTTGGGTTTCTTCTCTTTGATGTCCTCGAGACCTGGCTAAGGAGGGGTGGTCCCCTTGTCCACTATTCGGTTCCACTCCACTGCATCGTTGGCATCGGAGTATTGACCAGCCATGTCGAAGAGTTCTGACACGGTCCTAGGCGGGTTGATATTGAGGTCCTCCGTAAACCTTTGATACCTTACTACCTGTTTAAAAGCTCAAATCACAGAGTCATTAGAAATATTTGGAATAGTATTATGGACTTCTATGAAATGCTTTACAAACTAACATAAATTTTCGTTGGGGGTTTGGCGGAGCCGATGCAAATTATCCTCCTTCCCCAGTTTTGCATAACAACTTTTGAAGTTATTTTGTAGTGCATTACAAAGCATATCCCAGTTGTATATGGACACCTCAGGCTGGTTGAACAACCAGGTCCTAGCGGAACCCTTTAGAACTATGGCCAAATAATTAGCCATTACCTTATCATCGCCTCCAGCAGCTTGAATGGCGGTAGTGTAGACTTGGAGAAACTCTAACGAGTTCTGTGTCCCATCTAAATTTTCCATACTTTCTGGATTGAACTTCTCCGGCCAGGTAACATCTCTTAGTCTAGGAGAAAAGGCTTTGCAACCTGCAAAAGGACCAACACATTGTCGTACACTACAATGATTATTACGATCAGTAGGAGATCTGGGACATCTACGATGTCCTGAAAAATGGGTGTTGTACTCACCTTGGCCTTGGATGTGACGGCAAGGAGCACTGTCACTTCGGCCTTGTCTTCGTCGTCCAAGTGAGGACCCTTCTAAATGAGAGTCCGTTTGGGAAAGCACAATATGCGATCGGATGGAGATATTCTCCATGGCATCCTGCAGCTCTTATGTGATAGCACGCATTACTTGCACTCCCTGCTCCAAAGTTAATCCTTCCAGAGGGCGTGCAATGGCGCTCGCTAGATAGCGAACGCGCTCCGTAGGGGATTCCTCCTGCATGGGGGTTGACAAGGCGTTTAGATCCCTTACCATCGTTGCCTGAGGCAGTAGCGTATGCATCACCTATTGTGGCACCATCGCTAAGGAACTAGGGGCATCTCGGTAGTAGTGTCTGCGAACCTGTGAGATGTGCGCTTGTGTGGTGGCACGTATCTCGGCTTGCCAAGTCTGCTCCTCTTGTTGGAGGAATTCCCGCTCTTCCCATTCCTGGTGATGTCCTGATGTCTCTGGTTCATCACCGGCATTGGATTGATTGTCACCAAGGGTGGTGACTTGACGGTCTCCAGAACAGGAAGAAGGGGTTAACATGTCATCATCCTCTGAAGAGAAAGATGAGGTGTATTATTAGGTGGAGAGAATATTTTCCCCAAATGTTCTCTCTAGGCCCTCAGCGTGGAGGCTGCCAGTGAGGTCATCATAACGCGTTGGGCTCCAGGAACTTTCTGAATCTCCGGCTCCAAGGTAGACAGGCTTGGGATAGTACTTGTCCACGATAGCACTTGTGGATGAAGGAACGGCCAGCGTAAAGTCAACGGGTGCAGACACGGCGGGCAACGGTTCTTCAGTAGTGGTCTCGAGGGAACTGTTGGTATTGCCGAAGATGAGAACGAAACTTTCCTCCATGTGTTCATCGTAGTCAGAGATGTGGAGGATGCTTTCCTCTCTCCACGCTGGTAAGCTTCAATTCATGTGTAAGGCACTGGATACATCACCAAAACAGGGTTGGCGAAGATGGTGATGGCGCACCCCACGAACGGTGCCAGTTGTCGATGTCTGGGACTCTCGTCACAAAACAGACAAACAAAAGTATAAATAAAGAAAATGGATATTGTTGTCTATTCGCCTAAGGACTCAAAATGGTGATGTGTATATATTGCAAAGGGTATGCTCTGATTACAGGGAGAATGGTTGTGAATAAACGTGAATTAGGATTAGGATTTTGGATGATTACAAAGGCACATAGGCTGGGTTTTTATAATCTACAAGTGTCGGTAGTTGGCTACAGTGGTGCCTCTTCACGCCAATAGTCGTGTTCCTTTAAGCCAATCATTACGTCCCTTCATGGCGATCGTTATGTCTCCGAACGTAACAGCCAATGCCTTCTCTCCACGTGAGTTGTTATTAACCACAAGTGGGCAACTGCCTTTGAGGACCTCTTTTGTGGGCGGGAGGTCCTGGAGTGGTCTAAAGAAATCTCCATGGGAGGTCCAATAGGACGTCCGAAAGAGGTTCGAGGATGGTCTAAGAAAAGACTCTCGGGCCCACCTTCTAACTATTTGATTGATCCTGGGCCCAGCAAACTAACTTGGGCCCAGTAGAAGATCTGGGTCATTTATGAATAAAGGTATACCCGGATAATTAACTAGTCAACAATCCTTGTCACTGTGCTATCACGCTAGGATACCTGATGTGACAGGTCTGCTTTGTCACACCAGGAGCCATGGTGTGGCCTAACCATGCTACCACGCTAGGGTTTGGTTTGTTTCAAAGGAGTTGCAAAAATATCGTCGCGCTCTGGTGCTAAGTCCTATCAAGCCATGTATACCAGCGTGATAGGACAGCTATGTCACGCCAAGATCCATGGCGTGGCATAACCATGCTGCCACGCCAAGTTATTTGTCATACCAAAGGGGTTGCAAAAACATCGACATGCTCTGGTGCTAAGTCCTGTCACGCCATGTATCCTGGCATGACAGGACCACTTTGTCACGCCATGTATCCTGGCGTGACAGGACCACTTTGTCACGCCAGGATCCTTGGCTTGGCATAACCGTGCTGCCACGCCAGGGTTTGTGCCATTCCCAAGGAGTTGCAAAAACATTGTCGGTCTCGGTACTGTCACGCCAGGGCTTCTGGCGTGACAGTAACATTTTGTCACGCCGTTATCCCTAGTGTGATAGTACCTCTGTAATAAGAAAGTAGTAACATATGTGCATGTTTTCATTCAAACAACATTTCATGTAATAAGAATCATCCATCAGTCATCTCATTTCAATCAACATTAACCATCCATCAATCATGTCATATCTCAACTCAGAAAATTCATTTCATGCAATCATTTCATTCAACATGAATCATTCATTAATCATCTCATTTCATTCAACACGAATTTTTTAGACATGTATACACCCATTCATTACATCACTTGTGCTTTCGGCGCGCACCCGTTCCTGATGTGAACCTTGCTACTGGCTGTTGGCCTCGCGTGCCCTCAACGACGTTTACCGAACTAATGTCCGCGCGATCATGGCATTTATAGCGTGGAGGCGTGGCCGGCGTCGGCTGAGTCACGGTCGGTGCCCCAGCAAGGTCCACGAGGAACATCTCGTCTGGCAACCTGGCATCCACATCGTTGGCGGCGGCGGCATCGGTGTCATCATCATCGACATCGGCGTCGTCGGCATCGTTGTCTGCCTCCTCCTCCTCTTGTGCAACCGAAACCGATGTCGTTGCCCGCGATGTCATAGCATGTGAGGAGCCACTCTGAGCTGGGGCAGGTTGAACAACATCTCCAGCCGCTGTCGTGCAGTTCATTTTTATGTCTATTCGCCAGCATCAGCGGCGAACCATCTCCAAGGTCAACAAAAAAAAAGGTACTCTAGATTAATAAAAAAATAAATAACATGGATACACAGAAAGTTGTTAGCATCCTATTTATCCATTAAATCTTTGTATGTGTTGCATGTAGTCCAAAGCCTTCAATTATTTGAATTTTCACATGTCATTATTACTTTGCACACTTATGTTCTTGTTCCAATGCTGTAAGTTCTAATCAGTGCTATTGATCCTATGATTTTCTTGAAGATGTTCAGTGTCAAAAGAAAAAAAAGCATGGTGTTACAGGAATAAGACTCGTGTAATTCAACCACTAACGTGCTAGCCCAGTTTACATGACAAAAGACGTTTAGTTTACAATCAGACAAACAGTAGTACACCTTATTGTTACTAGCTTTAAGCACTTATTGCATGACTATATAGAGACAGTTACATCACTTGACACATTTTGGTTTACCTCAAGAGTTAATTCCTCTGCCAACAACTAGAAAACTTCACTTGGCACATTTCGGTTCTTTGAATTTATGACAGAAGCAACAGCATGCTATATAGCATTTCTATTCACAAGTATCACAACTGTAGTGTTAATTAAGTATGGAGAGTGTGGTAACTCAACAAACCGCCTGATGCATTGGAAGCCCCCCCTCGTGAAGAGGATATCAACCCTCCGGATACGACTGCTACTCCACCTCCAACCAGCCTACTCCACATCCATCGATTCGACTGTGTCAAACTCTACTCCAACGGACTGACGAATTTGCTTCACTTATATATGGTGTTGCATCAACTCACTTTGGGCCGAGGGCCTTGTATCCATCATTGGGCCCAAAGGACAGCCACTACTTTAGGTTATTTAGAACGGCCACCTCCCTGGCCGCCCCCTCTCGAGTCGCACTGTTCATGGTGTACTGTTCAAGAGAACAGTACTGTAAACAATACCACCCCTTATCTCCTACCTATGTGCGGTTGTAACATCCTAATTTTTGAGCTTTAAAAATCTCTATATTAGTTAGTAGTTGGAAAATTCACCTTTGAAGTTTATTTGATTTGTAATTAAAGCTTAACTTGGACTTTTAGTACCAAAATAAATTAATATGATTAAATTCAACATCAACTATTATCGAAACTATTTTATTTGGGTTCTATGTGCTTGGATATATTTTCTAGAATTTTTTTGAGTTCATTTGCTACTTTCTAATTGCCATTTGAATTTTTTGGTATTCATAAAATATAAAAACTAAACTAAATCTCAGAAATTCTGAAGGGCCAAAACCCAACCCTATTCTAAACCTCGGCCCATTACTACGCAGCACAACACCGCACAAGTTCATCATTAATGATGGGTTTGTGTTTAGAACTAACAAGCTATGCATTCCAACTAACTCCGTTCGTTTGTTGTTGTTATAGGAAGCGCATGGAGGCAGGCTGATGGGAAACTTTGGTGTGAAGAAAACGGAGGATATCCTTGCTGATCATTTCTTTTGGCAAAAGATGAGTCGGGATGTCGAGCACTACGTTGCTTGCTGCACTACATGTCAAAGAGCTAAGTCACGACTTAATCCTCATGGTTTGTACATGCCTCTACCTGTTCCTTGAGTTCCGTGGGAAGATATTTCGATGGACTTTCTTTTAGGATTGCCTAGAACAAAGAAGGGGAGGGATAGTATATTCGTGGTTGTTGATAGATTTTCTAAGATGGCTCACTTTATACCATGTCATAAGAGCAATGATGCTGCCAATATTGCTGATTTATTCTTTTGTGAAGTTGTTCGCTTGCATGGTGTGCCTAATACTATAGTTTCAGATCGTGATGCTAAATTCCTTAGTCACTTGTGGAGAACTTTATGGGCTAAATTGGGGACTAAGCTGTTATTCTCTACTACTTGTCATCCCCAAACTGAAGTTGTGAATAGAACTTTATCTACAATGCTTAGGGCTGTATTGAAAAAGAATTTAAAAATGTGGGATTAATTTTTGCCTCATATTGAGTTTGCTTATAATCGTTCGGTGCATTCTACTACAAAGATGTGCCCTTTTGAAGTTGTTTATGGTTTTGTGCCTCACGCTCCTATCGATTTAATGCTTCTTCCATCTTCACACAAATTGAACTTTGATGCTAAGCAACGTGCTGAATTGATTTTAAAAATGCATGAGACAACTAAGGAGAATATAGAGTGCATGAATGCTAAATATAAAATTGCTGGTAGTTAGGGGAGAAAACATTTAACTTTTGAATCTAGAGATCTTGTTTGGTTGCACTTGAGAAAAGATAGGTTCCCTGAATTGCGAAAGTCAAAATTGATGCCTAGAGCTAATGGTCCTTTTAAAGTGTTACAAAAGATTAATGATAATGCATAGCCTGCAGATTTTGGGGTTAGTCCCACATTTAACATTGCAGATTTGAAGCCATACTTAGGAGATGAGGATGAGCTTGAGTAGAGGATGACTCAAATGCAAGAAGGGGAGGTTGATGAGGACATCCCTCCCATGGATACAACCGCGCCTACACACACAACTCGTCCACAGCAAGTGTTACAGGACCACTTACTCGAGCTCGTGCTCGCCAACTTAAACACTAGGTGAATTCCTTCCTAGGTTTATATATTATTGAGAATAGACCTTTACCTAATGCAAGTGATTTAATTGTGCTTAGAAACATGGGAAAGGATAAAGGAGAGGTATGTGGAGTCATGGACATGCATGGAAGGCATAATGGAGGTCACCACGTCACTTTGGGTCCGCGTCAAGCAAGAGTTCGAGTTGGGCTCGTTTTCGATTCAGATTCGGACTACTACGACAGTACTAAGTTTAAACGGCCGTAACTTCTTCATACGGACTCAGTTTGGGATGTTCTTGGACTTCATGGAAAGATTATCAAGTCTACTTTCCAACAGACCCAACCTCATCTTCAAATTATATACGAGCCGGCCACAATCATCAAAATAGTCTATGTCTTTTTCTGAGCCCAAGTCAAAAGGGTGCTGTGCCACCTCCAATTGGTCCCATGGGCCTTGTAACCCTAGGGGCGTGCATCCACTTCCCTGGCCGCCACCCCTGGTTGTCTCCCCATATAGGAGCCACTGCCTCCCTTGCTAGAACTCGAATTTTGTTGAGTTTAGGTTTAGCCATTTTGCAAACTTCTGTTCTTCAGTTGTGTCGGACGACCACCTGTCAAGACAGCTTTCGGGATCCCACCTTTGTTTTTTAATACCATCGACACTATAATTTTATTTGCAATATCAGATTGCCTACATCTTATTCTTACTAGTTCTTCGATTGCTTGCAGGAATTCAACCTCGTGTTTAGGTTGATCGCGCTTCCAGCAAGGTCAATAACATCTCGGAGTTGTTCAACTATTGCTAAGGCGCAAGCGTCATCGTACTATTGTAGTCGGATAGCGAGAATCACCTCCACCAAAATCGATAGTTATCAATCTCATCAAAAGATAGGGCGATCCGGAGATTTTATCTGCGCGTACGCACCTGGCCGCACGCGCGGAAACTCCGACCCCCAAAAAACGTCGTTTAGGGCCTCAAAACGGGCCCGCAAACCGAGAAAAAAAATCAAGTTTCTCAAAATTCTCTTAAAATTGACAGAGACCTTTTACAAGTGATTCTAAGGTTCTCCGTGAAGACAGCATCCTTTTTTGAACTTCTAAACTCCGTGTGCAACATTCTCTAGTTCTGTCGTGCCGTGCCTTTTGTTTGTGTTCTAGGCTTGCGTATCTAGTACAGTCTAGCCTAGGACCAGCACTAACTGGTGTTGAACGCTTTTTCATCTTGCATTCTCTGATTTGATTATTGCTACTCCTTGCTACCATACTTGAGCCTTCCTAGCTACACCTTTTCTACACCGTACAGGCTAAGCTTCACCTGGCAATCACTCCATCCAATCTTCGAAGATACGTTGACAGCACTGGTTGCCGATCACCCCCGTGCGCTTGGTAAAAATTGGTAAGAATTCGATAGAAGGCTCGAGTGTGAGCGACTTTTGAACCACAACATCCTAGTAGTTGTTAAGGACATATTCTTGTGATTTGCTAACAATGGCAGGTTCTGCAGATATTTTGGATGAGGACACATCTCACACTCCTCATATGAAGGCAATCGTACAACATTTCCGGCGCCTCATGAACCTTCGTACGGAGGGTCTTGAGGAAGATGTCAGGGTCACGAATGAGCGACTTGCTCAACTTGAGGGCACCTAGATTGAGACAAGCGCCACGCTCGCCATGATGGAGAGAGCGCAAGGCGTTATTAACACTTCTTTAGCAGGTATTATGGCGCGCCTTGAGGAGATTTCCCAGGCATCCACTGCTGTTCCCCCTATTGCCCCAGTGGTAGAGGGACAAGATGAATTCGACTACGTGGCTGATACTGACGCCGATGACATGGGTAACCACAACAACGATCGAGCTCATTGACAGTTGCATTTTAATCGACAAGGTATGCGACAAGACCCCCCACGACGTGAGGTACGTGACCACGATGATTATTTTGCTAAGGTTAAATTCTTGATAGTAGTCTTAATTGGGAACTAGCTGTTGATCAAGAATTGCAAATTGGTATGTTGCGTTGTGGTTTAGATGAGAATGAGGAGGCATCAATGGCTACGTTTTTGGGAGGGTTGAATCGAGAAATTCAAGACATCCTTGATTATAAAGATTACAACTCTATTACTAGATTGTTTCATCTTGCTTGCAAAGCTGAACATGAATTGCAGGGACGCGAGACAAGGACCCGAACTAACTCTTCTGTAGGTCGCACAAACTCATGGATGCCACGCACCTCTACTGCCCCGTCCACAAGTGCACCCCCATCATTATCTTCCAACAACAAGCAGCGCCCTGCTACTCCCAATTCAGCACCACAAGTTCCTGAAGCAGCCAAATCAGCACCACAAGCTTCTACAAAAACCTCTTCTTCAGTTGCTTCGACAGGACGAACTAAGGATGTTCAATGCCATCGTTGCAAAGGCTATGGACACATGATGCAGGACTGTCCAAACAAGCGCATACTGATTATACGCGATGATGGTGGGTATTCCTCGGCTAGTGATTTTGATGATGAAACATATGCTATGCTTGCAACTAACCCTGCAGGACATGATGAGAATCTGATCATGAGGAGGAACATGTTGGCGCCGAAGATGCCGATAAGTATTTGAGCATTATAGTGCAACGCAAACTAAGTGCTCAAGTTTCTCGTGCTGAGCAAAATCAGCGCCATAATTTATTCCAAATCAAGGGCTTTGTCAATGAACGCTCGATTCGCATAATCGTTGATGGTGGGAGTTGCAACAATTTGGCGAGTATGAATATGGTGGAGAAGCTTGCTTTGCCGACCAACCCTCATCCCCACTCATACCATATTCAATGGTTCAACAACAGTGGTAAGTTGAAGGTAACACGAATGGTGAGAGTACACTTTTCTATGGGTTCATACCATGATTATGTTGATTGCGATATTGTTCCTATGCAAGCTTGTTCATTGTTATTAGGAAGACCTTGGCAATATGATACTAATTGTGTGTATCATGGTAGGAATAATCAATACTCTCTCATGTTCAAAGGAATTTTTTTTTGCTGCATCCTATGACTCCTGAACAAATTATTAAAGATGAACTTGCTAGAGCTAGTAGAGAGAAGAATCAGGAGAATGTTAAGAGCGAAAATCAGATTGTAGCAAAAGAGCTTGAACAACATAAAAAGAAAGAACATAAATATGCTCATGGGAAGAATAAAGAAATTAAATTGAAAGGTGCTACTTTTCTTGCTACCAAATCTGATATGACTGAATTGGATGCTAGTAATTCTGTTTGCTATGCATTAGTTTGCAAAGAAGCTTTATTTTCATTTGAGGATATACCTTCTTCTTTGCCTCCTGTTGTCACTAACATTTTACAGGAGTACAAAGATGTCTTTCTGAAGGACATACCGCCGGGGTTGCCACCGCTTCGAGGGATTGAGCATCAAATTGATTTAATTCCTGGTGCATCATTGCCCAACCGTGCACCATATAGGACCAATCCAGAATAAACCAAAGAAATTCAGCGCCAAGTTCAAGAATTGCTTGATAAAGGGTATGTCCATAAAACTCTTAGTCCTTGTGTTGTTCCGGTCATTTTAGTGCCTAAGGAAGATGGATCATGGTGCATGTGTGTAGATTGTAGAGCAATCAATAACATCACCATTAGGTATCGTCATCCTATTCCTAGGTTAGATGATATGCTTGATGAATTGAGTGGCTCTATTGTTTTCTCGAAGGTTGATTTGCGTAGTGGATATCATCAAATTCGCATGAAATTAGGCGATGAATGGAAAACAACATTTAAAACTAAGTTCGGGTTATATAAGTGGTTAGTAATGGCTTTTGGTTTAACTAATGCACCTAGCACCTTCATGAGACTAATGAACGAAGTTTTGCGTGCTTTCATTGGTAGATTTGTAGTGGTTTATTTTGATGATATATTGATATATAGCAAATCATTAGAGGAACATCTTGACCATTTACGTGCTGTTTTTAAAGCTTTACGTGATGCACGTTTATTTGGTAACCTTGAGAAGTGCACCTTTTGCACCGATCGAGTCGCGTTTCTTGGCTATGTTGTTACTCCACAGGGAATTGAAGTTGATCAAGCCAAGGTTGAAGCAATACAAAGTTGGCCGACTCTAACACGGTCACACAGGTCTGAAGCTTTTAGGACTTCTTTGGATTCTACCGCCGCTTCGTGAAGGATTTTAGCACCATCGCTGCACCATTGAATGAGCTCACCAAGAAGGGCGTGCCATTTGTTTGCATCACCGCACAGGAGAACGCCTTCACCACGTTGAAAGATAAGTTAACACATGCACCACTACTCCAACTCCCTAATTTTAATAAGACTTTTGAACTAGAATGTGATGCTAGCAGAATTGGTTTAGGTGGCATGTTGTTACAAGAAGGTAAACCTATAGCATACTTCAGTGAGAAATTGAGTGGGTCTAGTTTGAACTATTCTACTTATGATAAGGAGTTATATGCACTCTTTCAAACTTTAGAAACCTGTCAACATTATCTATGGACCAAAGAATTTGTTATACATTCTGATCAAGAATCTTTAAAATATATTCGAAGTCAAGGTAAACTGAACCGTAGACATGCAAGGTGGGTTGAATTTATTGAGTCTTTTCCTTATGTCGTAAAACACAACAAGGGAAAAGAGAATGTTATTGCTGATGCTTTGTCTAGAAGATATACCATGCTTTCACAGCTTGACTTCAAAATTTTTGGATTAGAGACTATTAAAGAGCAATATGTGCATGATGCTGATTTTATGGATACATTGTTGAATTGTAAAGAAGGAAAAATGTGGAACAAGTTCGTCATTAATGATGGGTTTGTGTTTAGAGCTAACAAGCTATGCATTCCAGCTAGCTCCGTTCGTTTGTTGTTGTTACAGGAAGCACATGGAGGCAGGTTGATGGGACACTTTGGCGTGAAGAAAACGGAGGATATCCATGCTGATCATTTCTTTTGGCCAAAGATGAGATGGGATGTCGAGCGCTACGTTGCTCGCTGCACTACATGTCAAAGAGCTAAGTCACGACTTAATCCTCATGGTTTATACATGCCTCTACCTGTTCCTTGCATTCTGTGGGAAGATATTTCGATGGACTTTGTTTTAGGATTGCCTAGAACAAAGGGGAGGGTGTGACGACCCACCCCGTGATGTACCGTAAGAGGTCCGGGAGGACCATTTTTTATTTTTTTTGCGCTGCGAAGTCACCACGGAAAGATGTAGTAGCACCGCCTGGAGCTTTACCGAGGTCTGCCAGGACCTCCCAGAGGTCTTGCGGACCTCCCTGGAGGTCTTGGTCCTTGATGACCTCCCGGGAGGTCTTGAGGACCTCTGGAGGTCGTGGCCGCCACCCGCTCAGTAGCACCTCCGGGCACATCACTAAGAGAGGTCCGGCGGGACCTCCAAACTAAGTCGAAGGACCTCCTGGTGGTCCCGCCTGCTTCTCGAGCTAGTCCGAGGACAACAGAGCTAGCCCGCACAAGAACACAAGCCAATACCACAACCACGAGGTCAAACAAAGATAAAGCAGACAAGTTAAACTTTATATAATAGGACCTTATGGCCAAGCTTGTTAACAAGAGGTCTGCCACTGAGGGCTTACAACACCAACGAGGACTTACAACTGGCAACAAGGAGCTTCTAGGGCTCAAACACGAGAACACGCAAAAGCCATCCAACAAGCACCACAGGCTGTCGGGTGGAGGACGTCCTAGGCAGCTTAGTCGTCGAAGAACTCCTCCTCGAAGAGGTCTGCACCGCCCTGCACTTGATCATCCTCATAATCTGCTTTTACAGGGGCTTAAGCCATGAGTACTTGGAATGTACTCAACAAGTCACAAAGAGCAAAGATGCAATAATATTCATGCAAGGACTTACCAATGGAGAGTCAGTATGGTTAGTTTGCATAAAGCCGATTTGAACAATAAAAATAGTAATAGATTGAAAAGCAAACAAGGTAAAACCATAATACATAATAGATTGAAGTTGGAAAAGTGGAGGAACACCACTCACGTCCTGGCTGTACATGGGGAGGTCTGGTCACACGGTGGCAGTCCTCACCAACAACCACTCAACAAGCACCCACTCAAGAGGTTCGAGCAGGTCCTCGACCACTACCCGAGCCAACCATGACCCCTCTAGAGCCGGCCGGGGTCTCTTGAGGCAAAGCCAAGGCATCTCATTTGTAGTGCCCAAATGACACCAAGTTTTCAAAACAACTACCCCTTGCACCATTTTCACTGAGCATGTCCATGACCAAGGACTTGGCTATTCGAATAGATCTTTCACTCTGCAGAGGTGTACAACTTTACCCACAATCCATGGTCTCTCTAGCGGGACGGGTCCCGGTCACTCTTGCTCACTTCCTAAGGTGAGCAATCTAGAGAGCGCGGCAAGGCCTTTACAAAGCTTTGAACTGACTAGGGCTGCCCGCTAAGGTTTATAATCCCTCCAAAGTGGTCTAGAAATCCACGGGGTTATGGGGTGCCCCTCTTGCGCCAACGAATCACACGCTCAACCACAATAGCCCCAAGCCATCTCATTGCTAATTATTCAGCCCAGACCATTCCCATAAAATGATCTTGTGGTTGCACTCTTTGGCCCAGTTCAACAGACACAAAGTGAAGTTCTTAGTTGTGCTAAGGCAAGACTTCCACAACCAAGTGTGCAAAGCACCCACTACTCATTCCCTGCCATCTTGCCTCAGCAAAACAATTTGTATAAGCCCATGCCAAAAGACCACCCAGTCCTGGCACACAAGTTTTTAACCAAGTGGTCTCACACCATGGTCAACACAGCTTAGGCATCCTGCCATAGTTGCTCAACAATGGCTTGACCACACAATTCATAATTTATTAGTCAAGATTATTAGAGATGAAGCATGATACGTTGAACCACGTTTTCTAAGCGAGGTCAGTATAAGACCTCGGCCCCATATTGGCAAATAACAAAGAACACCAACTAAATTATCCACCCTAAGGCTCACAAGGTGAACATGACAACATGATGGAGACAAGGTATAAAGGAGGCATAACAGCAAGTAGGCAAGTAACTACAGCCCAAACCATTTTCATATAAACATAGCCATGCATGATAAAGTAAAACCGAAATACATTTACTGAAACTTGGTTCAAGATGATCAAAGGGGATCGTGGCTTGCCTTGGTCAAGCGATCGAGAGCCTTCTCGCAAAGAAGAGCCGGGTCCAAGATCTCCCGAACTCGTGATCTACACGTCGCAAGAAAACCAAATAAGCAAAACCACACTAAGCGAGAGAACTTCAAAAGAACCAAAAGGAACTCAAACCAACTCATCCAAAAAGGAAACCAAGAGGCTTAACACGACCTCAAAGAGCTCTGGGAAAGGTCTTGCACAAGGAAGAACTGAGCAGATGAGGCAGGGAAGGAAGAAACGAGCAACAGGTTACAAAGGCTTGCCCGCCCGGGCTTTATATAGCCGGAGTTGGTAGTGTGCACTACAAGGAAAACTTCATGGACGTGTAGGCAATCGGGACAACTAGGGCAAGGCTTGCCCTAAAAGAATTGAAATAAAAGTACCTCGGATGTATTGCATTTAATGTGACCCGACACCTATTAAATGCGCCTGAGTTCTGAGGCAAAACAATAATTACAAGGTGAAGAGGGCTGGCAAGTGGGGCCGATCAAAGGGTGCACCACAAGTCAAAGAGGTGGCCCCACCGCAAGGGTCATCCCCGCCAAAGACCTTTGTGAGGTCTGGGCAAGGGTCCAAGACACTCGAGGGGAGGTCTGGACAGGAGGTCCAAGGACTCAAGAGGAGGTTCTGGACAAGAGGTCCGTAAAGCTCACCACGAGGAGGTCTGGACGCCGACACTGCACAAGGGAGGTCTAAGGGTCAAGATTTCAAGGGAGGACCTCAACGGTCCAGATCAAAAGTGCGGGAGGTCGACCAACAGGATATCTGATTTAGGAGGGTGGTCCTTACAAAAGACCAGCAAGGACCGAGGAGGTGGTCTTTGCAAAACAACCAGGAGGAGGTCCTGGAAACAAGGAAAACGCGCAGCAAAGCACAGCCGTTTGATTGAAATCGGGCGGCCCAAAAAGGATAGGAACGTTCGGACCAAACTAACGTGCCCTTAGGATTGGGCCATCCAAACCACATCGGATGGTCCTAAGGTTAAGAAGGCAAGCCTTCAAGCGATACAGCCACGAGAGTCAAAGATGGGTCCAAGCGCTAAGGAGGTCTTGGACCTAAGGAGGTCGGAACCTTTGGATCCAACTAAGGCGGGACACAGACGGCTAACATCTCCCGAGAGGAGGTCCTAATGGCGAGATCCTAACAAGGGAGGTCCGGCGGCTAGATCTCAACAAGGGAGGTCTCGGCGGCCAGATCTCAACAAGGGAGGTCTGAGCGGCTAGATCTCAACAAAGGGAGGTCTCGAGCGGCTAGATCTCAACAAGGGAGGTCTGAGCGGCGAGATCTCAACAAGGGAGGTCTGGCGGCAGATCTCAACAAGGGAGGTCTGAGCGGCTAGATCTCAACAAGGGAGGTCTGAGCGGCTAGATCTCAATAAGGGAGGTCTGGCGGCCAGATCTCAACAAGGGGAGGCAGCTAGATCTCAACAAGGGGAGGTCTGAGCGGCTAGATCTCAACAAGGGGTGGTCTGAGCAGCTAGATCTCAACAAGGGGAGGTCTGAGCAGCTAGATCTCAACATGGGGAGGTCCGAGCGGCTAGATCTCAACAACGGGAGGTCTGAGCGGCTAGATCTCAACAAGGGGAGGTCTGAGCAGCTAGATCTCAACAAGGGAGGTCTGGCGGCTAGATCTCAACAAGGGAGGTCTGAGCGGCTAGATCTCAACAAGGGAGGTCTGAGCGGCTAGATCTCAACAAGGGAGGTCTGAGCGGCTAGATCTCAACAAGGGAGGTCCGAGCGGCTAGATCTCAACAAGGGAGGTCCGAGCGGCTAGATCTCAACAAGGGAGGTCCGGCGGCTAGATCTCAACAAGGGGAGGTCCGTCGGCTAGATCTCAACAAGGGAGGTCCGAAAGGCTAGATCTCAACAAGGGGAGGTCCGAGCGGCTAGATCTCAACAAGGGAGGTCTGAGCGGCTAGATCTCAACAAGGGAGGTCTTAAAGGACGCGAAGGAGGTCCAAGGACACGTAAAAGTCCTTGAGGACAGAGGGAGGTCTATTTGCACACAAGGGAGGTCCAAATAGCCACGAGGAGGTCTAGGAGGGTCCCAAAGGGGTCTTTGGGAGGTCAGAGAGACTCGAGCGCCCAAGAGAACTCGGGGTTCCAAGAGGCGTGGAGAGTTCCACGGGAGGTCCAAAGAAGCAAAACCAAGCGTGGCTTGGGGGGCCCAAAGAGGTTTTGAAACACAAACCCGAGGTCCTTGACAGAAAACCCTAAGCAAGGGAGAGGATCGAGCAGGAGGAGATAAGAGAGAGGTGCGGATCTCAAGAGATTCAACTCAACAAAGGAAGTTAAGAGAGAAGAGACAAACCGTGGACACACAGAGAGGCTCAAGCAAACAAGGAACACCAACAAAGAACTTAATTAAGGCTTAATTAATTCCAATTGAACTCTCCAGATTTCAAGACGTCAGGTTAAGCTTTGGATTCTCAATAAAGCCAAATGGTTACTTTTATTTGAAAACCAGGCAAGAAACTTTAAAGAAAACGGGACGTTACAAACCTTCACCCCTTAAGGGAATCTCGACACCGAGATTCAAGCTGAGCTAGGGAACAATTGGGGGAACTCCTTCTTGAGGTCCTCTTGACGTTCCCATGTTGCCTCGACTTCAGAGTGGTTGCTCCATTGCACGTTGCACAGCTTGGTGGTCTTGTTCCTTGTAACTCTCTCTGACACGTCCAAAATCTTGATGGGGTGCTCTCTGTAAGTGAGGTCTTCTTGGAGGTCCACACTTCTAAAGGCATCTGGTCCTCTCGCACTCGCAAGCATTTCTTCAACTCGAGACATGGAACACATTGTGGACTCAATGAAGTGAGGAGGAGGTCCAACTTGAAGGCTACTTCACCCCTTCTGCAAGGATGGAAAGGGTCTAATAAATCTTGGAGCAAGTTTCCCACTAACTCTGAATCGCTGCATACCCTTGAGAGGTGACACTTTAAGGTAGACTTGGTCTCCTGGAACAAAAGCTAGGTCTCGTCGTCTAACATCTGCATAGCTCTTTTGCCGAGTTTGAGCAGCCCTTAGCTTCTCCCTTATTGACCTTACTTGGTCTTCGGCTTCTTTTAGTAGGTCCGGGCCAAGAACTTGACCTTCACCCGATTCTCATCGATTACAAGGAGTCCTACATTTCCTCCCATGAATAGCTTCAAAAGGGGACATTTGAAGGCTCGCTTGGTAGCTGTTATTGTTGGAAAATTCTGCATATGGCAACATCTTGTCCCAACTAGATTGCCTTTCCAGGGCACAAGCTCTCAGCATGTCCTCAAGGACTTGATTAACTCTCTCAGTTTGGCCATCTGTTTGTGGGTGGTACTGTTTGTCTTGAAATTAAGGTCTGTGCCCAAGGCATCATGTAGCTTTGCCAAAATTTGGAGGTGAATTGGGATCCTCGTGCGAGACTATCTTCTTTGGAACACCATGAAGGCACACAACCTTTGCCATGTAGATCTCGGCCAGTTTGTCTCCAGAATAGGTAGTCTTCACAGGAATAAAGTGAGCCATTTTTGTTAACCTATCCACAATGACCCAAATGGAATCAAAACCAGCTTGGGTACGAGGTAAACCAGTTATGATGTCCATCTCGACCTCTTCCCATTTCCACTCGGGTATGGGTAAAGGCACTAAAAATCCTCCAGGTCTTTAGTGCACTGCCTTAACTTTTTGGCAAGTGTCACATTTGGCCACAAAATCTGCTATTTCTCTCTTCATTTTCGGCCACCAGTACAATTCCTTGATATCTTGGTACATTTTTGTAGCTCCTGGGTGTATAGAATACAATGTCTCATGTGCTTCTTTAAGTATTACCTCTTTGAGCTCTGCGTTATTGGGCACACAAAGCCTTTTATCAGACCAAACTGCACCTAGATCATCTATAGAAAACCTTGCAGCCTTCCCTTCTCTTATGTTGGCCTTGATTTCTTGGATGTTAGCATTTCCCTCTTGGGCTGCCTTGATCTGTTTTTGCAATGTGGGTTGCACTTCAAGTGCTGCTAAGAATCCCTCTTCAACTAATTCAAGTCTAAGCTTCAAGAATTCTTTATACAAAGTAGGCTGGCTCTTCTTGATCATCAAAGTATTAGCATAAACTTTCCTGCTCAAGGCATCTGCCACCACGTTGGCCTTACCTGGGTGGTAATGAATTCCCACATTGTAGTCCTTAATAAGCTCTAGTCACCTTCTCTGCCTCAAATTCAGATCTGCTTGAGTAAAGATATACTTTAGGCTTTTGTGCTCAGTATAGATTTCACACCTATTACCTATGAGGTAATGGCGCCAAATCTTTAAGGCATGAACCACAGCAGCTAACTCTAGGTTATGAGTAGGGTAGTTTGCTTCATGGGGCTTCAACTGTCTTGAAGCATAAGCTATCACTTTTCTGTCTTGTATAAGAACACAGCCAAGTCCTTGCTTTGATGCATCACAATAGACCTCAAAATCTTTCCTGACGTCTGGAAGAACCAAAACTGGGGCAGAGGTCAACTTCTTCTTGAGCTCTTGGAAGCTTTGTTCACACTCTGAGGTCCAGAGGAACTTCTTTTCTTTCTTTAACAGCTGAGTGAGAGTTCTTGCAATACGGGAAAAGCCTTCAATAAACCTTCAGAGTAGCCACCATGCCAAGAAAACTCGACTTGAGGCCTTGTCCTAGGGGTTCCCAATTGAGCACATCTTGCACCTTGGTGGGATTGACAGACACTCCATCTTTTGACAAAACATGCCCTAAAAAGACCACTTCCTTTAGCCAAAATTCACACTTACTAAACTTGGCAAAGAGCTGATGAGCTCTCAGCTTCCCCGAAACCGAAAAGAGATGGCTTGCATGCTCCTCTTCACTCTTGGAATATACAAGAATGTCATCAATGAAGACAATGACAAACTTGTCTAGGTACTCCATGAACACTCGGTTCATCAAATTCATGAAAACCCATACCTAGTTGAAAAAGCTGTCTTAGGGATGTCTTCCTTGCGAATCTTGAGTTGGTGATATCCTGTTCTCAAATCTATCTTGGAAAACACAGCAGCTCCCTTCAATTGATCAAACAAATCATCGATTCTTGGCAAAGGATACTTGTTCTTAATGGTGACATCATTGAGAGCTCTATAGTCCACACACATCCTTTGAGTTCCATCCTTTTTAGGCACAAAAATCTTTGGGGCTCTCCAAGGTGAGGAGCTAGGTCTAATAAAACCCTTGCTCGCAAGTCTTCCAACCGCTTCTTTAACTCCACATGATCATCAACATGCAATCTGAGGGCCTTTTGGAGATGGGGAGGTCCACAGGACAAGGTTAATGACAAACTCAAGGTCTCTGCCTGGGGCATTCTTGGGAGCTCATCGGGAACACATCCACAAATTCTTTAACAACAGGACATCCCCAAAACTTGAACTTGAGCACTACAAGAAAGGGCTCCTTGGAGTTTCTCCGAGGTGGCGAAAACTTCACAAATGGCACCAAGAGGGCTGGTCAAAGAGATACTTTTGCCACTACAATCCAACATGGCATGGTGGTTAGCTAGCGACCCATGCCCAAGATCACATCTAGGGACCCGTGTCTAAAAGGATAAGATTGGCTAGAAATTCTACTTCTTCTATGACCATTTTCACTTGTGGACAACCCTGGTCGTGTACTTAGTTCTCGAGTCGGGATTGAACCAACAAGGTAGCCTTAAGAGCAACAACTCGAAACCGGTGCTTTGCAGCAAAACTCCGAGAAATAAACGAATGGGAAGCTCCAGAATCAAACAAAACTGCAGCCGGCATTGAATTTACTAGGAACATACCTAGTACCACATCTGAGGAGGTCTGAGCTTCTTCCTTCGCCACATGGTTCACACGGCCCCTTCCAAAAGTCCAGGAGGTCTGGCTTGAGGAGGTCCTACTACCGAGAGGTCTTGGCCGAGGAGGTCTGAAGTAGAGGTCTTTTGGTGGCTCGATCTTGATGGGCATTGATTGGCAAAATGCCCCACTTGATGACACTTGAAACAGGTGATCCCCGCTGCTGTGGAGGTCGCTGGGGTTGACTTGGTACTGCCAGTGATGCGGCGCGGAGTAGGGACAGATGGGCGGGAGGTCTTGACAAAGGTCCTGGGAGGTCCTTAGCGCTTGGGTTAGTACTGCACAAAAGCTTTGTGGCGCTGGGGAGGTCTTTGTTGAGCACTATAAGGTGGCACCTTCCTCTTGAAAGACTCAGAAAGTTCTCTTCGGGACTCCTCAATGAGCATTGCCTTGTTCACCATGTGCTGGAAATCAGGATAATCGTTGCCCACAACTTGAACTTTTAAACTGGGATGAAGGCCTCTCTTAAAGCGCTTCTGCCGTGCATCATCCGTAGCCACATCTTCGCGAGCATAACGTGACAATTGAGTGAAATTTGTGAGATACTCACTCACTGACATGCTGCCTTGCTTGAGCTCTCTAAACTCTTCCTTTTTCATCTCTACCTTCCCATCGAGAACATGCGAGTGACGAAAAGCAGCTGTGAATTCTGCCCAAGTGATCCTCTGGGGGTCAGCATGTGAGGCACAAAATGTGTCCCACCACTCACCGCGAGTCCTTCCAGTTGATGTGAGGCAAACAAAACCTTCTCCCTGTCTTCACAGCGAGCAATATCCAACTTCTTCTCTGTTGATCTCAGCCAATCATCGGCATCTAAGGGCTCGGGGGAGCTCGAAAATGTAGCTGGACGTATCTTCATGAACTCTGACAACCTTGATTGATGGTGAGCTGGGGGTGGACGGGGTGGCGCTGCTGTGACGACCCACCCCGTGATGTACCGCAAGAGGTCCGGGAGGACCATTTTTTTTTGCGCTGCGAAGTCACCACGGAAAGATGTGGTAGCACCGCATGGAGCTTTATCGAGGAGGTTCACAGACCTCCCAGAGGTCTTGCGGACCTCCCGGAGGTCTTGGTCATGCATCGACCTCCCAGAGGTCTTGAAGACCTCTGGAGGTCGTGGCCGCCACCCGCTCAGTAGCACCTCCGGGCACATCACTAAGAGAGGTCGGTGAGGACCTCCGAGCTAAGTCTGAAGGACCTCACAGTGGTCCCGCCTGTGCATCTGAGCTAGTCCCGGGACAACAGAGCTAGCGCAAGACAAGAACACAAGCCAATACCACAACCACGAGGTCAAACAAAGATGAAGCAGACAAATTAAACTTTATATAATAGGACCTTATGGCCAAGCTTGTTAACAAGAGGTCCGCCCCGAGAGCTTACAACACCAACGAGGACTTACAACTGCAACGAGGAGCTTTAGGGCTCAAACACCGAACACGCAAAAGCCATCCAACAAGCACCACAGGCTGTCGGGTGGAGGACGTCCTAGGCAGCTTAGTCGTCGAAGAACTCCTCCTCGAAGAGGTCTGCACTGCTCTGCACTTGGTCATCCTCATAATCTGCTTTGACATAGGGCTTAAGCCATGAGTACTTGGAATGTACTCAGCAAGTCACAGAGAGCAAAGATGCAATAATACTCATGCAGGGACTTATCAATGGAGAGCTGTATGGTTAGTTTGCACAAAGCCAAGTTTGACAAATAGCATTAATAGATTGTAAGACAGCAAGGTAAAACCATAATACATAATAGATTGAAGTTGGAAAAGTGGAGAGAGCACCAGCTCACGTCCACAACCGTACATGGGGGAGGTCTGGTCACACCAGTGGCCAGGTCCTCACCCAACAACCACTCAAGAGCACCCACTCAAGAGGTCCGAGCCAGTCCCTGGACCACTAACCGAGCCAACCCTAACCCCTCTAGAGCCGGCTAGGGTCTCTTCGAGGTAAAGCCAAGGCATCTCGCTGTAGTGCCCAGCGACACCAAATTTTCAAAGCAACTACCCCGTGCACCATTTTCACTGAGCATGTCCATGACCAAGGACTTGGCTATTCGAATAGATCTTACACTCTGCAGAGGTGTACAACTTTACCCACAATCCACGATCTCTCTAGCGGGACGGGTTCCAGTCACCCTTGCTCACTTCCTAAGGTGAGCAATCTAGAGAGCGCGGCAAGGCCTTTACAAAGCTTTGAACCGACTAGGGCTGCCCGCTAAGGTTTATAATCCCTCCGGTGGTCTAGAAATCCACGGGGTTATGGGGTGCCCCTCTTGCGCCAATGAATCACACGCCAACCACAACAGCCCCAAGCCATCTCATTGCTAATTATTCAGCCCAGACCATTCCCATAAAATGATCTTGTGGTTGCACTGTTTGGCCCAGTTCAACAGACACAAAGTGAAGTCCTTAGTTGTGCTAAGGCAAGACTTCCACAACCAAGTGTGCAAAGCACCCACTACTCACTCCCTGCCTTCTTGCCTCAGCAAAATAATTTGTATTAGCCCATGCCAAAAGACCACCCAGTCCTGGCACACAAATTTTTATCCAAGTGGTCTCACACCATGGTCAACCTGACTTAGGCATCCCGCCATAGTCGCTCAACAATGGCACGACCACACAATTCATAATTTATTAGTCAAGATTATTAGAGATGAAGCATGATACGTTCGAACCACGTTTTCTAAGGAAGGCTATATACGACGTACGGCCCCCATGTTGGCAAATAACAAAGAACACCAACTAAATATCCACCCTAAGGCTCACAAGGTGAACATGACAACATGTTGGAGACAAGGTATAAATGAGGCATAACAGCAAGTAGGCGAGTAACTACAGCCCAAACCATTTTCTTATAAACATAGCCATGCATGCAAAAGTAAAACCGGAATACATTTGTGAAACTAGGTTCAAAATGATCAAAAGGGGGGGTCTGTGGCTTGCCTTGGTCAAGCAGCGGAGAGCCTTCTGCAGCAAGAGCGGGGTCCAAGATCTCCTCGAACTCGTGATCTACACGTTCGCAAGAAAACCAAATAAGCAAAACCACACTAAGCCAGAGAACTTCAAAAAGAACCAAAAAGGAACTCAAACCAACTCAGCCAAAAAGGAAACCAAGAGGCTTAACACAGCCTCAAAGAGCTCCTGGGAAAGGTCTTACGCAAGGAAGGACCGAGCAGGTGAGGTAGGGAAGGAAGAAATGAGCAACAGGTTACAAAGGCTTGCCCGCCCAGGCTTTATATAGCCGGAGTTGGTAGTGTGCACCACAAGGAAAACTTCGATGGCGTGTAGGCAATCGGGACAATTAGGGCAAGGCTTGCCCTAAAAGAATTGAAATAAGGTACCTCAGATGTGTTGCATTTAATGTGACCCGACACCTATTAAATGCGCCTGAGTTCTCGAGGCAAAACAATAATTACAAGGTGAAAGGGGGTGGCAAGTGGGGCGATCAAAGGGTGCACCACCACCAAAGAGGTGGCCCCACCGCAAGGGTCATCCCCACCAAAGACCCTTTGTGAGGGCTGGGCAAGAGGTCCTCAAAGCTCAACGAGGAGGTCTCGACTTCGACACTGCACAAGGGAGGTCTAAGGGTAAAGATTTCAAGGGAGGACCTCAGCGGTCGAGATCAAAGGGTGCAGGGAGGTCGACCAGCAGAATATCTGATTTAGGAGGTGGTCCTCACAAAAGACCAAAGAAGGACCGGGAGGTGGTCTTTGCAAAACAACCAGAGGAAGTCACGGAAACAAAACAAACGCATTAAAGCGGAACCGTTCGATTGGAATCGGGCGGTCCAGAGAGGAAAGGAACGTTCGGACCAAGCGAACAAACCAACGAGACTAGGCCGTCTAATTAAAATTGGACGGCTAGGAGGGAAAGGGGACGTTCGGACCAAGCTAACGTGCCCTTAGGATCGGGCTATCCAACCCACATCGGATGGTCCTAAGGTTAAGAAGGCAAGGCCTCAAGCGATACAGCCGCGAGAGTCATAGATGGGTCCAAGCGCTAAGGAGGTCTTGGACCTAAGGAGGTCGGAACCTTTGGATCCAACTAAGGGAGGACCTGGACGGCTAAGATCTCCCGAGAGGAGGTCCTAAGGGCCAGATCCTAACAAGGGGAGGTCTGAGCGGCTAGATCTCAACAAGGGGAGGTCTGAGCGGCTAGATCTCAACAAGGGGAGGTCTGAGCGGCTAGATCTCAACAAGGGAGGTCTCGAGCGGCTAGATCTCAACAAGGGAAGGTCAGAAGGACACTGAGAAAAAAGTCCATGAGGATAGAGGGAGGTCTATTTGGACACAAGGGAGGTCCAAATAGCCACGAGGAGGTCTAGGAGGGTCCCAAAAGGGGCGCTGGGAGGTCCAGAGGGACTCTAGGCGCCCAAGAGAACTCGGGGTTCAAGAGGCGTGGAGAGGTCCACGGGAGGTCCAAAAAGTAAAACCAAGCGTGGCTTGGGGGGACAAAGAGGTTTTGAAACACAAACTCGAGCCGGGTCCTTGACAGAAAACCCCAAGCAAGGAAGAGGTTGAGCAGAGGGAGATAAGAGAGAGGTGCGGACCTCAAAGAGATTCAAACCAACAAAGGAAGTTAAGAGAGAAGAGACAAACCAGGGCACACAGAGAGGCTTGAGGGAACCAGCGAGGGCGACAAAGACACCACAGAGAGCCTCAATAGCAAGGAGCACCAACAAAGAACTTAGTTAAGGTTTAATTAATTCCAATTGAACTCTCCAGATTCTAAAACGTCAGGTTAAGCTTTGGATTCTCAATAAAGCCAAATGGTTACTTTTATTTTGAAACCGGGCAAGAAACTTAAGAAAGCGGGGCGTTACAAACCTTCACTCCTTAAGGGAATCTCGACCACGAGATTCAAAGTGAGCTAGGGAACAAGTGGGGAACTCCTTCGAGGTCCTCTTCACGTTCCCAAGTTGCCTCGGCTTGAGTGGTTACTCCATTGCACCTTGCATAGCTTGGAGGTCTTGTTCCTTGTAACTCTCTCGACCGTCCAAAATCTTGATGGGGTGCTCTCTGTAAGTGAGGTCTTCTTGGAGGTCCACGACTTCTAAAGGCATCTGGTCCTCTGGCACTTTCATAAGCATTTCTTCAAGCTGTGAAACATGGAACACATTGTGGTCTCCAATGAAATGAGGTGGGAGGTCCAACTTGTAGGCTACTTCACCCCTTCTGCAAGGACTGAAAGGGACCAATAAACCTTGGAGCAAGCTTCCCACTAACTCTGAACCGCTGCATACCTTTGAGGGGTGATACTTTGAGGTAGACTTGGTCTCCTGGAACAAAAGCTAAGTCTCGACGTCTAACATCTGCGTAGCTCTTTTGCCGAGTTTGAGCAGCCCTTAGCTTATCCCTTATAGATCTCACTTGATCTTGACTTCCTCAAGTAGGTCAAGACCAAGAACCTGGCCTTCACCCGATTCTGTCCAGTACAAGGGAGTCCTACATTTCCTCCCATAAATAGCTTCAAAAGGGGACATTTGAAGGCTTGCTTGGTAGCTGTTATTGTAGGAAAATTCTGCATAAGGCAACATCTTGTCCCAACGTCCCAACTGGATTGCCTTTCCAGGGCACAAGCTCTCAGCATGTCCTCAAGGACTTGGTTAACTCTCTCAGTTTGGCCATCTGTTTGTGGGTGGTATGCTGTACTGAAATTAAGGTCTGTGCCCAAGGCATCATGTAGCTTTTGCCAAAATTTGGAGGTGAATTGGGATCCTCTGTCTGAGACTATCTTCTTTGGAACACCATGAAGGCACACAACCTTAGCCATGTAGATCTCGGCCAGTTTGTCTCCGGAATAGGTAGTCTTCACAGGAATAAAGTGAGCCATTTTTGTTAACCTATCCACAATGACCCAAATAGAATCAAAACCAGCTTGGGTACGAGGTAAACCAGTTATGAAGTCCATCCGACCCCTTCCCATTTCCACTCGTGTATGGGTAAAGGCACTAAAAGTCCTCCGTGTCTTTGGTGCCACCGCCTTAACTTTTGGCAAGTGTCACATTTGGCTACAAAATCTGCTATTTCTCTCTTCATTTTCGGCCACCAGTACAATTCCTTGATATCTTGGTACATTTTTGTAGCTCCTGGATGTATAGAATACAAGGTCTCATATGCTTCTTTAAGTATTACTCTCTTGAGCTCTGTGTTATTGGGCACACAGAGCCTCTTATCAAACCAGACCGCACCTAGGTCATCTAAAGAAAACCTTGTAGTCTTCCCTTATCTTATGTTGGCCTTAATTTCTTGGATGTTAACATCTCCTCTTGAAATTTGCCTTGATCTGTTTTTGCAAGGTGGGTTGCACTTCAAGTGCTGCTAAGAATCCCTCTTCAACTAATTCAAGTATAAGCTTCAAGAATTCTTTATACAAGGCAGGTTGGCTCTCCTTGATCATCAAAGTATTAGCATAAACTTTCCTGCTCAAGGCATCTGCCACCACGTTGGCCTTGCCTGGGTGGTAATGAATTCCACATTGTAGTCCTTAATAAGCTCAAGCCACCTTCTCGCCTCAAATTCAAATCGCTTGTGTAAAGATGTACTTTAGGCTTTTGTGGTGGGTTTAGATTTCACACCTATTACCAATAAGGTAATGGCGCCAAATTTTAAGGCATGAACCACAAGCTGACCAACTCAAGGTCATGAGTAGGGTAGTTTGCTTCATGAGGCTTCAACTGTCTTGAAGCATAAGCTACCACTCTTCTGTCTTGCATAAGAACACAGCCAAGTCCTTGCTTGGATGCATCATAATAGACCGCAAAATCTTTCCTGACATCTGGAAGAACCAAAACTGGAGCAGAGGTCAACTTCTTCTTGAGCTCTTGGAAGCTTTGTTCACAAACTGAGGTCCAAAGGAACTTCTTTCTTTCTTTAACAACCTGAGTGAGAGGCTTTGAAATCCGGAGAAGCCTTCAATAAACCTTCAGAGTAACCGCCATGCCAAGAAAACTCGACTTGAGGCCTTGCCCTAGGGGTTCCCAATTGAGCACATCTTGAACCTTACTAGGGTTGTGAGACACTCCTTCTTTTGACAAATCATGCCCCAAAAAGACCACTTCTTTTAGCCAAAACTCACACTTACTAAATTTGGCAAAGAGTTGATGAGCTCTCAGCTTCCCCAAAACCGAAAAGAGATGGCTTGCATGCTCCTCTTCACTCTTGGAATATACAAGAATGTCATCAATGAAGACAATGACAAACTTGTCTAGTTACTCCATGAACACTCGGTTCATCAAATTCATGAAATAGGCAGGGGCATTGGTCAGCCCAAAAGACATGACGGTGAATTCAAATAACCCATACCTAGTTGAAAAAGCTATCTTAGGGATGTCTTTCTTGCGAATCTTGAGTTGGTGATATCCTGTTCTCAAGTCTATCTTTGAAAACACAGCAGCTCCCTTCAATTGATCAAATAAATCATCAATTCTGGGCAAAGGATATTTGTTCTTGATGGTGACATCATTGAGAGCCCTGTAGTCCACACACATCCTTTGAGTGCCATCCTTTTTAGGCACAAAAATCACTAGGGCTCCCCAAGGTGAGGAGCTAGGTCTAATAAAACCCTTGCTCTGCAAGTCTTCCAACTGCTTCTTCAACTCCACCTGATCATCAACATGCAATCTGTAAGGCCTTTTGGAGATGGGGGAGGTCCCTGGGACAAGGTTAATGACAAACTCAAGGTCTCTGTCTGGGGGCATTCCTGGGAGCTCATCAGGGAACACGTTCACAAACTCTTTAACAACAGGGACATCCTTCAAAACTTGAACTTGAGCACTGCAAGATAGGGCTCCTTGGAGCTTCTCCGAGCTGGCCGAAAACTTCACAGTGGCACCATTAGGGCTGGTCAAAGAGATACATTTGTCACTACAATTCAACATGGCATGGTGGTCAGCTAGCCAGTCCATGCCCAAGATCACATCTAGGGACCTGGTGTCCAAAAGGATAAGGTTGGCTAGAAATTCTACTCCTTCTATGACCATTTTCACTTGTGGACAACCCTGGTTCGTACTTATTTCTGAGCCGGGGGATTGAACCAACAAGGTAGACTTAAGAGCAACAACTTCGGCGGTGCTTTGCAAAGAAAACTCAGGAAATAAACGAATGGGAAGCTCTAGAGTCAAACAAAACTGCAGCTGGCATTGAATTTACTAGGAACATACCTAGTACCACGTCTGAGGAGGTTTGAGCTTCTTCCATGGCCACATGATTCACACGGCCCCTTCCAAAAGTCTGGGAGGTCTTGACTTGAGGAGGTCCTGAAGTAGAGGTCATTGCGGCTGGCTCAGTCTTCAGTGGGCATTGATTGGCAAAATGCCCCACTTGGTGACACTTAAAACAGGTGATCCCCGCTGGTGTGGAGGTCGCTGGGGTTGACTTAGGTGCCAGTTAAGCTAGGCGGCGCTGGTCAAGCGGTGGCAAGGAGGTCTTGACAGAGGTCTGGGAGGTCCAGGAGGTCCTTGGCGCTTGGGTTGGTACTGTACAAACGTCTTGACACGCTGGGGAGGTCTTTGTTGAGCACTAGAGGGTGGCACCTTTCTCTTGAAGGACTCAGAGAGTTCTCTTCGGGATTCCTCAATGAGGATTGCCTTGTTCACCATATGCTGGAAATCAGGATAATCGTTGCCCACAACTTGAACTTTTAAACTGGGATGGAGGCCTCGATTGAAGCGCTTCGCGTGCATCATCCGTAGCCACATCTTCACGAGCATAACGTGACAATTGGGTGAACTTTGTGAGATACTCACTTCTTGACATCTTTGCCTTGCTTGAGCTCTCTAAACTCTTCCTTTTTCATCTCTACCTTCCCATCGGGACATGCGAGTGACGGCATTGCAAATTCCTCCGCCAAGTGATCCTCTGGGAATTGTCATGTGAGGCACAAAATGTGTCCCACCACTCACCGCAGTCCTTCCAGTTGATGTGAGGCAAACAAAACCTTCTCCCCTGTCTTCACAATGAGCAATATCCAACTTTTTCTCGGTTGATCTCGGCCAATCATCGCATCTAAGGGCTCTGGGAGCTCGAAAAGGTAGTCTGGGCGTGTCTTCATGAACTCGACAACCTTGATTGATGGTGAGCCGGGGTGGAGGTGGTGGTATTGCTGCAGCTTGACTATTTCGACTCATCATGGCAAGTAAAGCATTGGTGGTCCGCTTTGTTGAGCCATAATCTGGTTCATAATCGCATCATGGAGCTCATCATTTGGGCTTGTGCCGCCATAAACTTCCCAAAACCCGGCTTATTCGCCTTTGGTGGAGGTGGGGGTGGAGGCAACTGCTCTGGGGGCTCACCCTGACTTGTGGACTGCCGAGTCTGCACCATCTAGACAAAACTCTAAAGGTTTAATAGGTAAGACAGAAAGCATAGAGGGTAAGAGGGTTAAAGCGCTAAGGCAAGAGGGATCAGAGAGAAAGATAGAGTCTCTAAAAGGGGTGGCTTGGTTAAACCCAAGAGAAAACCAAAAGGCCAGGAGGCCAAAAGAGGCAACAAAAACTTCAAAACAGAGGCCTTAAAGACCAAAGCTAAGCGAGACTCAGAATAGGACCACTAGACCTAACCTTACCACAGTCGGTCCTATGGAAATTACAAGGCAAGGAGGTCATGTTAAACTTAAAATCGAGGTTCCAGCAAGGGTAAGATAACAGAACTAAGGAGGGAGTTAAGATTGAAGTAGAACAGGGTAAGAAATGATTTGGACAAGTTAAGAGTAGCATAGAACCAGAACAAGGTAAGAACCTCCAAACCGATTTTAAGTTGTTTTGCTTTAGAAAATAACCTTTTGAATCAAAACTAAACCGACCTTTCTACCTAGGGTCACGTCCTCACACCACTGTGGCTCGATACCAAGCTGTGACGACCCACCCGTGATGTACCGCAAGAGGTCCGGAGGACCATTTTTTTCTGCTGAAGTCACCACGGAAAGATGTGGTAGCACCGCATGGAGCTTTACCGAGGAGGTGCAGACCTCCCAGAGGTCTTGCGGACCTCTGGAGGTCTTGGTCTCGCCATCGACCTCCCAGAGGTCTTGAAGACCTCTGGAGGTCGTGGCCGCCACCCTTCAGTAGCACCTCCAGCACATCACTAAGAGAGGTCCGGGACCTCCCGAAGCTAAGTCCCGAAGGACCTCCTGGTGGTCCTGCCCCTGTGCATCTGAGCTAGTCCCAGGACAACAGAGCAAGCCCGCACAAGAACACAAGCCAATACCACAACCACGAGGTCAAACAAAGATGAAGCAGACAAATTAAACTTTATATAATAGGACCTTATGGCCAAGCTTGTTAACAAGAGGTCTGCCACTGAGGGCTTACAACACCAACGAGGACTTACAACTAGCAACGAGAAGCTTCTAGGGCTCAAACACCAGAACACGCAAAAGCCATCCAACAAGCACCACAGTCGTCGGTGGAGGGCGTCCTAAGCGACTTAGTCGTCGAAGAACTCCTCCTCGAAGAGGTCTGCAGACCGCTCGCACTTGGTCATCTTTATAATCTGCTTTGACACAGGGCTTAAGCCATGAGTACTTGGAATGTACTCAGCAAGTCACAGAGAGCAAAGATGCAATAATACTCATGCAGGGACTTATCAATGGAGAGCTGTATGGTTAGTTTGCACAAAGCCAAGTTTGACAAATAGCATTAATAGATTGTAAGGCAACAAGGTAAAACCATAATACATAATAGATTGAAGTTGGAAAAGTGGAGAGAGCACCAGCTCACGTCCACAACCGTACATGGGGGAGGTCTGGTCACACCAGTGGCCAGGTCCTCACCCAACAACCACTCAAGAGCACCCACTCAAGAGGTCCGAGCCAGTCCTTGGACCACTACCCGAGCCAACCCTAACCCCTCTAGAGCCGGCTAGGGTCTCTTCGAGGTAAAGCCAAGGCATCTCGCTGCAGTGCCCAGCGACACCAAATTTTCAAAGCAACTACCCCTTGCACCATTTTCACTGAGCATGTCCATGACCAAGGACTTGGCTATTCGAATAGATCTTATACTCTGCAGAGGTGTACAACTTTACCCACAATCCACGATCTCTCTAGCGGGATGGGTTCCGGTCACCCTTGCTCAGTTCCTAAGGTGAGCAATCTAGAGAGCGCGGCAAGGCCTTTAGAAAGCTTTGAACTGACTAGGGCTGCCCGCTAAGGTTTCGCAATCCCCTCCAGTGGTCTAGAAATCCACAGGGTTATGGGGTGCGCCCTCTTGCGCCAATGAATCACACGCTCAACCACAACAGCCCCAAGCCATCTCATTGCTAATTATTCAGCCCAGACCATTCCCATAAAATGATCTTGTGGTTGCACTGTTTGGCCCAGTTCAACAGACACAAAGTGAAGTCCTTAGTTGTGCTAAGGCAAGACTTCCACAACCAAGTGTGCAAAGCACCCACTACTCACTCCCTGCCTTCTTGCCTCAGCAAAACAATTTGTATTAGCCCATGCCAAAAGACCACCTAGTCCTGGCACACAAATTTTTATCCAAGTGGTCTCACACCATGGTCAACACAGCTTAGGCATCCTGCCATAGCTGCTCAACAATGGCACCAGCCACACAATTCATAATTTATTAGTCAAGATTATTAGAGATGAAGCATGATACGTTCGAACCACGTTTTCTAAGCAAGGCTATATACGACCTACGGCCCCCATGTTGGCAAATAACAAAGAACACCAACTAAATTATCCACCCTAAGGCTCACAAGGTGAACATGACAACATGATGGAGACAAGGTATAAAGGAGGCATAACAGCAAGTAGGCGAGTAACTACAGCCCAAACCATTTTCATATAAACATAGCCATGCATGATAAAGTAAAACCGAAATACATTTACGAAACTTGGTTCAAGATGATCAAAAGGGGATCTGTGGCTTGCCTTGGTCAAGCAGTGGAGAGCCTTCTGCAGCAAGAGCTGGTTCCAAGATCTCCTCGAACTCATGATCTACACATTCGCAAGAAAACCAAATAAGCAAAACCACACTAAGCTAGAGAACTTCAAAAGAACCAAAAAGGAACTCAAACCAACTCAGCCAAAAAGGAAACCAAGAGGCTTAACACAGCCTCAAAGAGCTCCTGGGAAAGGTCTTGCACAAGGAAGAACTGAGCAAATGAGGCAGGGAAGGAAGAAACGAGCAACAAGTTACAAAGGCTTGCCCGCCCAGGCTTTATATAGCCGGAGTTGGTTGTGTGCACCACAAGGAAAACTCAGTAACGTGTAGGCAATCGGGACAACTAGGGCAAGGCTTGCCCTAAAAGAATTGAAATAAAGTACTCAGATGTATTTGCATTTAATGTGACCCGACACCTATTAAATCGCGCATGAGTTCTGAGGCAAGAGCAATAATTAGAATGTGAAGAGGGGGCAAGTGGGGCCGACCAAAAGGGTGCACCACAAGTCAAAGAGGTGGCCCCACAAGCAAGGGTCATCCTCCAAAGACCACTTTGTGAGGTCTGGGCAAGGGGTCCAAGACACTCGAGAGGGAGGTCTGGGACAGAGGTCCAAGGACTCAAGAGGAGGTTCTGAACAAGAGGTCCATAAAGCTCACCACGAGGAGGTCTCGACGCCTCGACACTGCACAAGGGAGGTCTAAGGGTCAAGATTTCAAGGAGGACCTCAATGGTCCAGATCAAAAGGTGCAGGGAGGTCGACCAACAGGATATCCGATTTAGGAGGTGGTCTTACAAAAGACCAAAGAAGGACCGAGGAGGTGGTCTTTGCAAAACAACCAGAGGAGGTCCCGAAACAAGGAAAACGCAAGAAGAAAGCAGAGCCGCTCGATTGAAATCGGGCGGCCAAAAAGGATAGGAACGTTCGGACCAAACTAACGTGCCCTTAGGATCGGGCCATCCAAACCACATCGGATGGTCCTAAGGTTAAGAAGGCAAGGCTTCAAGTGATACAGCCACGAGAGTCAAAGATGGGTCCAAGCGCTAAGGAGGTCTTGGACCTAAGGAGGTCGGAACCTTTGGATCCAACTAAGGAGGACACGACGGCTAAGATCTCCCGAGAGGAGGTCCTAATGGCGAGATCCTAACAAGGGAGGTCCGAGCGGCAGATCTCAACAAGGGAGGTCTGAGCGGCCAGATCTCAACAAGGGAGGTCTGAGCGGCCAAATCTCAACAAGGGAGGTCTGAGCGGCTAGATCTCAACAAGGGAGGTCTGAGCGGCTAGATCTCAACAAGGGAGGTCTGAGCGGCGAGATCTCAACAAGGGGTGGTCTGAGCGGCCAGATCTCAACAAGGGCAGGTCTGAGCGGCCAGATCTCAACAAGGGGAGGTCTGAGCGGCCAGATCTCAACAAGGGGAGGTCTGAGCGGTCAGATCTCAACAAGGGGAGGTTTGAGCGGCCAGATCTAAACAAAGGGAGGTCTGAGCGGCCAGATCTCAACAAGGGGAGGTCGGAGCGGCCAGATCTCAACAAGGTGAGGTCCGAGCGGCTAGATCTCAACAAGGGGAGGTCCGAGCGGCTAGATCTCAACAAGGGGAGGTCCGAGCAGCTAGATCTCAACAAGGGGAGGTCCGAGCGGCTAGATCTCAACAAGGGGAGGTCCGAGCGGCTAGATCTCAAAAAGGGGAGGTCCGAGCGGCTAGATCTCAACAAGGGGAGGTCTTAAAGGACGCGGAGGAGGTCCGAAGGACACAGAAAAGTCCGCAAGGACAGAGGGAGGTCTATTTGGACACAAGGGAGGTCCAAATAGCCACGAGGAGGTCTAGGAGGGTCCCAAAAGGGGCGCTGGGACGTCCAGAGAGACTCTGGAGCCCCCAAGAGAACTCAGGGGTTCGAAGAGAGCGTGGAGAGTTCCACAGGGAGGTCCAAAAGAAGCAAAACCAAGCGTGGCTTGGGGGGGACCAAAGAGGTTTTGAAACACAAACCCGAGCCGGGTCCTTGACAGGAAAACCCCAAGCAAGGGAGAGGTTGAGCAGAGGGAGATAAGAGAGAGGTGCGGATCTCAAAGAGATTCAACTCAACAAAGGAAGTTAAGAGAGAAGAGACAAACCCAGGGACACACAGAGAGGCTCAAACAGCAAGGAACACCAACAAAGAACTTAATTAAGGCTTAATTAATTCCAATTGAACTCTCCAGATTTCAAGACGTCAGGTTAAGCTTTGGATTCTCAATAAAGCCAAATGGTTACTTTTATTTGAAAACCAGGTAAGAAACTTTAAAGAAAACGGGACGTTACAGAGGGATAGTATATTCGTGGTTGTTGATAAAGTTTCTAAGATGGCCCAGTTTATACCATGTCATAAGAGCAATGATGCTGTCAATATTGCTGATTTATTCTTTCGTGAAGTTGTTCGCTTGCATGGTGTGCCTAATACTATAGTTTTAGATCGTGATGCTAAATTCCTTAGTCACTTTTGGAGAACTTTATGGGCTAAATTGGGGACTAAGCTGTTATTCTCTACTACTTGTCATCCCCAAACTGAAGTTGTGAATAGAACTTTATCTACAATGCTTAGGGCTGTATTGAAAAAGAATTTAAAAATGTGGGAGGAATGCTTGCCTCATATTGAGTTTGCTTATAATCGTTCGTTGCATTCTACTACAAAGATGTACCCTTTTGAAGTTGTTTATGGTTTTGTGCCTCACGCTCCTATCGATTTAATTCTTCTTCCATCTTCGGAGAAATTGAACTTTGATGCTAAACAACGTGCTGAATTGATTTTAAAATTGCATGAGACAACTAAGGAGAATATTGTGAGACCCCGATTTATTAGGCTCATAATACTTGGTCATCCAATTGACCTTAGTATTATCAACTAAATAAACCGTGCCTCGAGATATATGTACTTCCCAAGAATGCAGTACACACAACTCATTACAAAAGAATGCATCAATTCCATTCAAACACATAGAAACAGAACAAGCAACAAACCGAAGTTAATATAAATAAAGGATAGTTATTACAAAAGAGAGGCCGACCGGCCAAATAACAACAAGTCTACTAAGATACACAGCGGAAGCAAAAGTGCCATAGAGATGGCCATAACAAGAGCTAACCAGTGTGCCTTAACCCACAAGGCAACTGACCGGACCGCCAAGCTAGTCGCTTTCCCAGCCACCGCACATCTCACAAAAGTAAAGCCCTTTGGGCTCTACCTCCTCTGCAACAAAGTTATTAAGCAAAGCAAATGAGTAACAAAATGTACTCGCAAGACTAACGTGTAGTATAACAGAACTATAGTTTAACTACATGCAAGCTTTGTTTAAGTGGATGATGCTTTGGACTCATTTTTAGCATAAAGCAAGTTTTCATTTGCAATAATGTAATAGATTGAAAGCGATTTGACAAAGCATTTTTAATTGTTGAAGTAACAACGAGATAATAACATAATAACAACACATGAACAACCTGGAAGTGACTAACCCAATAGCCACCACAACAATAGCATGAATTACCCATTCATACCACCCATGTCAAATTTTAATTAAAAGTTGTAGTCTAGTTCTCACAGTATGATGTCGAGCGTGTCCATAACCTAGGACGAGGCTATTGAATAGTTTTAACCTGCGGGGTGTACCAATGTACCCACACGCCGACCGCCTTTTCGTCACATGATTTAGCACACTTCCTTTGGTATGCTTGCACGGCTAAGTCCTCTGAGACATTTCCAATGGGCGATGCTAATTAAGAGCCACAACCCATGGGGATAAGGACACATTAGACAGCCTAGCCTGTCCGCTAATGCTCCCTCCCAACACCACACACACACATTTTATTTAAACATACCCACCGACCAGCTCATAATTAACACCTCCCAAAGTACTTAGTCAAGAGAGGTCCCATATCCCCTCGTATGGTTAGTACATAATAATGCTCGAAGACGGTGGCGCAAGTAACTCGGTCCTTGTTGACTTAGGCATACCACCACATTCCAAAAACCACACCATCCATCCAATATGCCCAAGTCCAATTCAATCTTTTATTTTCAGATTTTGACTTTACAAATTAACAAAGCACAAGTGCTGGACATAAAGGAGTAATAGTTAGATTTGTGTGATCAAGACCATCGACTAAGTCGATGATCGCCCATTACTACCGATACTAAGCATGTCTAAGCAATTGGAATCGAAAACTACTAAGTGATAAGAGCTCATCCAACGAGCCCAAACCACAGCAAATAACCTAGGCTCATGGTAGTAGAGGATAAACAATTCCTACAGATTATGCAACTATAGGCTTGCTAGCGATACTTTAACACAAAGTAGCATGCATACATACAAGTAAAACAATATATTAACCTTAAAGTAATGGGACGATAGAGGGGATATGATCAAACTGCTTGCCTTACTATTGCTGGTCAAATTGTTGCTGAGGATCGCTCACGGGATTAACACACTCGTCAACACCTAATCGAAAAGACGAAAAGAATCGATAAGAACGACGAAAATGACAAAGACAGCACAGCAACCAAACTCCAAATACTCTGAATTTTCTACAGAAGCAAGAGGATGATTTTTAGGGAATTTAGCAACAAGAACCAATTGATTTGGATTCTCAATGCAAAAGTTATGAGCAAAACAAATCTGCTCAGCCCTAAAAATACCAAACTGCCACTATTCACTAATTTAATTATTAGGCAACATTTTTCTAGAAGGGTGGTGATATTGAGATTTTTACTGTAAAACCAGCACCTCATGAGATGAATAACACAATTGAGTTCATCTCATTTGGAGCTATTATGCATTTTCTATAATCTTTCAAAAACAAGAACTTTAACAAAATTATAATGCACAAGTACTCTTTTTGACAACAGCAGCATGCTCAAAACTAATTTTCACAGTAAGTTCATTAATAGAGGAAACCATCAAAGTTAGATTCACTCAAAAATAATCTACAGAGCATTACTATGCATTTTACAAGTTAAACACTATTTTGAGTGTACATTTAAAGTTAGTTTTAAAATCTATTTACAAAACCATGTTCTGGAGCTGAACTGGGCTCATAACCATTTTTAGATTGGAGCCCAGGTCAAGCCAGAGCTAACACAATTTGAATCACCCTATTTGGATTTAAATTGATTTAGTTATGCAATTTTAAAGTTCATACCTTTTTCAGTTTACAAAATAAGATTTCTCTGGAAAATCCCAAAAATCACAAAGGCCGGGGAGGACATGAGCTATAGATTTTGAATCTAACGGCTCAAGACCTCCCAGGAGTTAACGCACACGCGCGCTCGCGAGGTCCAGAGGACTAGAATGAATTGGGAGGACATGAGCCGTTGATCCTGGATCAGACGGCCCAAGACCTCCCAGCGGAAACGCGCACGCGTCCACGCAAGATAGAGGTCGTGGCCGTTGATCTTGGATCCAACGGCTATGACCTCAAGATCTCGCGCGCTCGCGCTCGCGCTGCTGGACCTCATGCGCGCGATCAGAGAGGAGGTCGTGGCCGTTGATCTGCGAGATGGACGGCCCACGACCACGCACCTCATGCACGCACGCGCGCGGGCGAGTTAATGCGCGGGACAACGAGGAGGTCCGAGCGCACTAAAGACAGCAGTAATTGCTCCAATGATTGAGCATTTACTGAGCCAATCTATGTCCTAAACCGACAATGGCACGGTCGGGATGTCCGACAAAAATTTGAGGACGTCCCACGGCTTATCGCCGGCGATTTAGGGCACGGCGGCGCACACTGAGGGCACCGTCGGGACCGCAATAGCCAGGCGCACCAATGGACCTACTCTCAATGGCGGCGGCGGTCTAGAGCGCCGGCGAGCCGGAGAGGAGCAAGGTGACCACATGGTCAAAAGGCAAGAAAAAGGAGCTCCGCAGTAGCCATTCAAGCGGGTACCCAAGAAAAGCTCTGCAACAACATACACGCGGGTGCCAGCATCTACGGGACTACTAGGAGGGTTACCTGGAGGTCGTGGAGGTGCTGAGGATGTTGGGGACGAGGAGGACCGGCGCTGGTGAAGACAATGGGTGCTCCACGACTGACAAGCTCCAAGCTCCATCTAGCCCTCACCTGAAAAGGTCAACCCCAAGTGAAGTTAGGGTTAAACTTCCAGGAAGTTAGAGGAGCAAAAATGGAGCAGAGGTTGAGCGAGAGAGCCACTAGAGCACTGTGCCACCGAGGGCTCCAAGCTTCAACAATGGCGGTTGGGGGGGAAGGTCAGAGGAGAGAAAGCTCAGAAGACACAGGTGCAAGCTAGAGCTTGAAAGTGTGCCAAAGAAGCTAAGGGAGGAACCCAATGGGGGTTTTATAACTTGGAGAAGCAGGGCACATGAGCTAGGGTTAAGCTCATGGTGAGCTTAGCCCATGGCTCGGTCCATGGCTTGGACAAGACGTGGAGTTGACATGGTGACAGAACTGTCTGCGGACTTGAGGCGGAAGGTGACCAAAGATTTAATGCGGTCAAGAAAGAGTCGTTGCAAGGTACACAAGTCGACAGGCACGCTTTTTCTCTCTGCCCAGGAGCACGCATGCGTGACCGAGGAAGGAGAAGAACAGGGGAGGTCATTTTGACCGTTGGATAAGACAACGGGGAGGTTCTGGCCATCGGATGTTATTTTTGAACCGTTACGTTTTAAGTGATTGGGAGGAGGTCCCAGCCACACGATCTTGGACGGGGAGGTCATGGCCCTCCGATTTTCATAACGCGGATGCGCAAAGGAAAGAGAACAGGAGGTCCAAAGCTTGCGCAACGCACAAGGGAGGTCATGGCCTTTAGATTTAGATCTAAGGGCTACGACCTCACGTGCGCAGGGAGGTCTGATGCGCATGAGGCAAGGAGGAGGTCGTGACCGTGGATTTTAATCCAACGGTGCACAACATGAGATGGGGGAGGTCTTTGCGCTTGATAAAGAGGGGAGGTCGTGGGCTGTTGGATCTGATCCAACGGTTGCGACCTCAAGTGGGTGGTTTGATTGGTTTGACAGTGAGGGGAGGTCATGGCCATGGATTCTCGATCCAAGGGCAATGACCTGAACAAGGTGGGAGGACCTCACTATGAATGTTTGAGGAGGTCTTTGAGGTTTAAAAACACAGGGGAGGTCATGGCCATGGATCCTTGATCCAACGGCAATGACCAGATGAGGCGGGGAGGTCCTTGCGGTGTTGACCGCGGAGGAGGTCGTGGCGGTTGGATGTAAATCCAACGGCTGCGACCTCATCAAGGTGGGAAGGGAGGTCTGATGGGTTGCGAAAGAGGTTGGGTTGGACTAGCTTTACAAAGCGGTTCAGCCCAAGGAACAATGTAAGTTCTTAAATTCAATTTTAACAGCTGAGATTTTGCAGAATTGTTTGGGATAGCAATTCAACTCCAAAATTTATGAAATTTTAACTGGAGCTTGTTGACATTAAGATTAACCTTACATAAAATTTCCAGAGGTTATTATGCAATGCATTTTTCTCAGGAAATTCATGAAGGCTGTTTAAGGATTTGTTTTACCTCCAAAAATTATCAAACAAGTTTTATAACTCATGATATTTTTCAGAGAGGCTCCACAACATTTCTAGGACCAAGGAAAAATATTTCCAAGGGTTTGGCACAAGATTTGTGACAAATGGGAAATGAGTTTGACTTTTGGTCACAAGAGCTTTATGTTTTTGGATTACACAACTCTTGGACAAGAATTACATGTGAGTTTAGGGGTTTACAAGATGTGAGAAAAAGTTTTAATTTCTACACATTTAATTATATTTGAACAAACCCTGTTTAGGTATTTGGGATGTTACAAATATAGAGCGCTTGAATGCTAAATATAAAATTACTGGAGATCTTGTTTGGTTGCACTTCAGAAAAAGATAGGTTCCCTGAATTGCGAAAGTCAAAATTGATGCCTAGAGCTGATGGTCCTTTTAAAGTGTTAGAAAGGATTAATGATAATGCATACAAGCTTGAACTGCCTGTAGATTTTGGGGTTAGTCCCACATTTAACATTGCTGATTTGAAGCCATACTTGGGAGATGAGGATGAGCTTGAGTTGAGGACGACTCAAATGCAAGAAGGGGAGGATGATGAGGACATTCGTCCCATGGATACAACTACGCCTACACACACAACTCGTCCACGGCAAGTGTTACAAGGACCACTTACTCAAGCTCGTGCTCGCCAACTTAATCACCAGGTGAATTCCTTCGTAGATTTATATATTACTGAGAATAGACCGCTACCTAATGCAAGTGATTTAATTGTGCTTAGAAACATGGGAAAGGACGAAGGAGAGGCATGTGGAGTCATGTACATGCATGGAAGGCATAATGGAGGTCACCACTTCACTTTGGGTCCGCGTCAAGAAAGAGTTCGAGTTGGGCTCGTTCTGGATTCAGATTCGGACTGGTACGACAGTACTAAGTTTAAACAGCCGTAATTTCTTCATACGACTCCTTTTGGGATGTTCTTGGACTTCATGGAAAGCTTATCAAGTCTACTTTCCAACAGATCCAACCTCATCTTCAAATTCCATACGAGCCGGCCACAATCATCAAAATAGTCCACGTCCATTTCTGAGCCCAAGTCAAAAGGGTGCTGCGCCACCTCCAATTGGGCCCATGGGCTTTGTATCCCTAGGGGTGTGCATCCACTTCCGTTGTCGCCACCCCTGGTCATCTCTCCATATAGGAGCCACCGCCTCCCTTGCTAGAACTCAGATTTCGTTGAGTTTAGGTTTAGCCATTGTGCAAACTTCTGTTCTTCAGTTGTGTCGGACGACCACCGGTCAAGATAGTTTTCGAGATCCCACCTTTGTTTTTCAATACCATCGACACTACAATTTCATTCGCAATATCAGATTGGCTACATCTTATTCTTGCTAGTTCTTCGATTGCTCGCAGGAATTGAACCTCGTGTTCAGGTTGATCGCGCTTCCAGCAAGGTCAATAACATCTCGGAGTTGGTTCAAGGATTGCTAAGGCACATGCGTCGTTGTACGGCTGTAGTCGGATCACGAGAGTCACCTCCACCAAAATCGATAGTTATCAATCTCATCGAAAGATCGGGCACCCTGCCCCCATCACCCCGTGTGTTAGCCTCTGATTTCCTCTCTCCGCGCGCACCTTTGCCATCGCTAACAGGTGGACCCGTGGCCGTTCAGCCCATTCTGAACGCACTCGCGCTTGGTGTTCCGCTGACAGGTGGGCCCGTGTAAACATTCGCCCAGTCCGAACGTGTGCATCCGGTTGTGTTTCGCTGACAATGGGTCCCGCCTGTCAGTGTTGCCTTCATCCTTGTGGTCATCCTCTCCGCGCTAGTCTTTGCCCTCGTCCGCCATTATTGGTCTCTCAAGCTCCATTCGACAAACGGACTTTCCAACAAAAATCTCTTGGATTTTAATACCGAATCTTATCTCCTTCCTTTCCATGTTCGTTTCGGTTGAAATCAAATCCTGAATCGTATCCTATCTCCTAGAATCCCGAATTGGATTTCGTGTTCTTCTCGGAATTGATTTGGGGATTTCTAAATACTGCACGCCCGAGCCCCTATAAATAGCCCCCTAGGATCGCCTGCGCCTCCACACACCAAAGCCCCCATCGTCATCGCCCTAAGAGCCCTAGCACTACCGTGATTTGAAGAACTAGGGTTTCAACCGAAACTTGATTTCTTAGAATTGCCCCATCGCTGTTGAAGCCCTAACTCCATGGACTGCACCATCATCGTCATCGTCACGTGGGCTACCTCCAGTGACCACTCACACCACCAGAACCTCGCCGCCGGCCAATCCAGTTGTCCCCGATCACTAGTAAGTGATGAGGAACGGTGGCCCGATCTTCCGATAGGTTCGATTGATTTCGTCGTGAGGACATTGACGCTTTGAGCTTTCCGACCCGCAGACCGTCACCTCGCAATTCGCTACACTGGCATGACTGTCGTTATCAACCACGCTCGCACGCGATCGACCTTACCACAAGGGTTATTGTTCCTGCAAGCAATCGAAGTAACTCACAAGAACAAGGAAGATGCAATCTAAATTGTATTGTGAATATGGATGAAGTTCACAAAGTTGGGTTCCTCAAACTGTACAAACTGCGAAACTGCAAAGTGGCAGAATAATCTAAGAAAAACCAAACCTAAAACTATGATGGTTACTGTATATATATAGGGGAACGTGAGGAGGTCGACCTAGGGTTGTGCGGCCGTGGGAAGAGGCATACACATCCTGGGTTCCAACCTCGACATGCTTACAAGGCCCTATTAGGCCCAAAATGGTGGTGCAACACCTTAACTTGTGACCGAGCTGAAAACGTGGGGAGGAGATCTTGTGCTGATGGACTTCCTTTTCTCGGCGCAATCAGAGGGACTTCCTTTTCTTGGGCGCAATCAGCGCAGATGACCAGGACTTGATGGATCCTCCCCATTATTCCTAAGTAACAAAAGATCACAATTATTAGGTAGTATACCATTCTGCATAGATAAATCATTAGCACCTAGAAACGAGCTCACCTCATAATTTAAGTGACGTCCTCAAGCTCTTGTCACAAGACCTTGTAGTTCAGCAACTGGATCTAGAGGATTTTGTGTAGTGCGTGTATCCGAAGGAGTGATGTCCTCATTAGTAAAGGTACCATCGGGTTCACAATAGCCTTAACTATCTAGGGGTACCACTCATCGTCGGTGAAGCACCGCCGTGCGCCGTCGACCATCGGGTCTAGAGCCGCGCCGCCTTCGATCTGACGTGGCAACCAACATGACCACCCACCTCAGCGTCCATGTCAGAGTGTTAGCCTACGTGTCATCCACATCAGTGCCACATGCGCGCATGTGTGGCACGGTCAGTTCAGCCCAGATCCAAAGGCTCAGTGGATCTAGTCCATTGTGAGCCATGTCACTGCCATGCGGGTCCCACATGTCAAAATTTCCTTTTTATTTCTTTTCAGCCGAAATTCTGAGGGCTGACGTCAGCCTGTGTCATAATCCAGTTTTTCAATAGAAAAAATAATTCAGGTTATTCCAGTAAATCCTATTTAGGTTATTTTCTTTAGATTTGATCTTCCAAAGGCCATATCTTTTTCATCCAAACTCCGATTGAGCCCATTAAAATTTCTAAATTCATCTAAATTTGAGATCTACGAAGGTGCTAATTGTTAGGGTGTTGATCGCTGTAGGATGCCTGTGGCGAATTGATGAGATTCCGTTGGAGTTTTGTTTTGTTCCACTACTGCTATTTATTTCTTGTCAGCCCTGCGTGGATTAATAAATATAAACTCGACCATCATGTCAAAATGGTTATTTTCTATTCAAATTAGTTGTTTATTCTATTAATCATCTTGTGTGGATCGATATTGATCTATGTTGACAATGTGTGCACTAGCGTGATCCTTGACTAGTGTATTATACACAGTGGGTCCAGAATTGTATTTTTGGGTCCCGACAGCGGCTCCCCCTCCCCTAATTAAGGTGGCTGCACCCCTCTGGTTTCCTTGGATTTTGTTTTGTTAAAAGTTAGCTTCATTACAACTTCATGTATTGGCTTGTGTCGATTAGACCAACCATAATACCGCTTTAGAACTCCAAATTTATGAAATATTTCAATCATATTTGCAATTTTAGATTGCTTATTATCTTGATCTTGTGTGTTCTTTGATTGCATGCCAGAATAGACCTTCGTGGTCAGTTTGATCGTGCTTCTAGCAAGGTCGATAACAATCACGGAGTTGGTTTAGCGATTGCATGCGTATTGATCATTTGCGATTGGTAGCCGAATCATGAGAGTTGTCTCCACCAAAATCAAGTTATCGTTATAATCGAGAGATCGGGACACCCATAGTCGCATTAGGTGAGAGTCGTCTCCACCAAAATCGAGTTATTGTTCTCATCGAAAGATCGGGACACCCATAGTCACATCACCTCGGAACCCTCCTACAGCATTAGGGCCTCCCTAGCCTCATTGCTTATGCATGCGAGCTACCTTCCCTATGAATAGGTCAACAAACGAAATTAGTTTGTGCACAGTGACATCAGAAATTAGTATTGGGATAAAATGTACTCACATAGTAGGCTTTGATGGGGGCTACTTGAGACCAACTGATGACACATGAAATCATAACAATCTCAATAGTGTCTCAAGGTGGGTCAAACCAACACCATGTTCTCTAACATGTGTCCATATTATTGGTTTGATATATCCATATCTATGACCTGTGAAACATAGTCATCAACCAATACATATGCTAGTCTATTTATATGTGTTCTCATATGTTTCCGACTAGGGAACGTTTAAGAATAATTATCGAAGAAATATAGAGTTTCACAATCAAGTCACATACTTGATAATAAATATTAACAATATTATTCTAGGAACAACATAACATATTATCCAATGTTATGAACATAATAAAATATAATCATCTCTATGATTGCCTCTAAGGCATATTTCCAACAATTTGTTGATCATAGAGGCACATATGTGATTGGATTAGTAGATGTCGTACACGACTAGTCCAGTGATATGGATATAAGTTGATCAATTAGTGAGCTATTAAATGTTGGATGTGCAATTAAATTGTAAAGCTCATTAGGTGTCAGTTAGTCAAATAAATCTCTGTCGGTAGAAATCTTGGTGTATGCGATTATGATTTGTTGAGGTGAGATTAGTAGAGCTAGATTGATAGTATTAGCTTAAATAGTCTAGTGGAGAGTGATTGATGGATTTAGTCATGGTCATATGCCTATAAGTTGGTAGATTTCATACAATTATCGGATGGGTTGTATAGATGGAAGATCATGAGTCTAGTCATTATTTGTTGGATTGACTACCTTGATTATCCCTTAGTGGATGTTAGTACGGGATTTAGATCGAGATATGAGGATATGATCGAAGAGTGTTATGCATGTGATTGGATTCAACACCGGAGAATCAGTTAAGTGAATGATTTTGAGAGGACCAGATGCATGAGGTTGTGCACGGTGAGTAACCCTAATTGAAGATAGTAGAGTAAAACATGCATAATGAGTTGGATCAAATTAGAGGATTTATTGTGGATTACTAAGTCTAATAAATATCGTGGGTTAGGAAGAAGGATAGAAGTTAGTTTCAGAAGTCCAAAACTCTGTTAGCATGGAATGTTATTTTTCCTTTTTCAGTGAATTAATAACTCGAGCTAAATTCAAATTACTATAACTTTTGCAAACGAATTCCAAATCAAATGAATATTTTTTTCTAAATTAATCTAAAATCATGCTCTGTATGAATATGAAAAAATATTTTGATTTGATTGTTGTTGCATTTATTTTTCCGTTTGTGTTTTATTCTCTGTTCTTTCGAATAGACGCCGGAATTCGCGAGCGAGTTTAACGACGACCAAGCGACCTCACTCTCTGAACAACCTGAGCAAGGCAAGCACCTCCTTTGACTATATTGATCTTACTATTTTAATTATTGTACTTATTTTTGCAAAATCTATTATGCATGTGTGTGCATTTGATTAAAATTGCTATGTCTAGGGTTAACGGTAGTCGTAATCCTATTTGATGCATGAACCACCTTGAAATATTGATGTCCTTACTGTTGTCGCCATTAGGCTATGGTATAGACAATAGATGATGTCAATTTTTGGGAATTTCGAGTGCGAATACCGCACAATTGCTTAGTCAAGCTATACTCTTTACTAAAATTTGTTAAAAGGATGACATGATGAACATGAAATTGGGAGTTTTTGAAATGATGGTCCAGAAGGGTTTACCCCTGTTATTTCGTATGAAAATAAAAATAAAAAACTTAGTTTGCGACGCGAGCGAGTTATAATATATTCTAATAAGTGTGAGATGTGTATCTCACAAGTAGATAGGGGAGATCCTCGCCTAGGTCAATTAAAGACCGAATGCTAGCAAGTCCTATGTAATCCTAGCGTACAACCACATGTGTCGGTATGGGACGGTATTAGCTAATTGAGTCATCGAAAACTAGCCTTGCATGTTGGTAGGCCATAGTAGTACGTGCATGTGTGATTGCTCGAAGGGGCTCCTTTCACCGAGGCATTGGGAACAAAGCCTTCTGACACAACGGTGAATGCCTCACTTGACAGGGGTGTGCCCAGGCGAAGTGAGGGTGATCATTCACTAGGCTAGTGATCATTCGCGCGAGTTGATAGTTATTCAATTACTTACTTGTTGTCATTTATCTATTTAACTGCTCTTTAAAATTTCCATTGAAAAATACTACGTCTAGATATTGCAAATAAAATTTGCTTAATGCTGAAAACAACTTGTAGCATAGAGCCCTATCTCTTGTCAGCCTTGCATTTAATCAAATTTTATGATACACTACAAGTCTTGCGAAATACGCAATGTACTCAATCTTACTTAAATTGTTGTTCAAAGTATGAGGATGAACCGGTTCCGGATGACGACGGGTCTTTCTAGAGCTTAGTCCTTGTTGGTTGCCTGTGGGATTGGATGGGGCATACCGCTGAAACATTTTGGTTTATCTGCTATGCTTTCCGCTGCACTCTGTTGTTACTTGAGTTTTATTTGGCCGGTCGGCCTTTGCAATGAAAATTTGTTATGTGTCATTCAAAGTTTAGTCATTTTGTAATCTTATTGTATGTATGAAATGTGTATGGATATAATTATCAATATTGTGGATATGTACTAGCCAGTGATTATATGACCAGTACGGTACACACATGAGACTTTAGGTTTTTTTAAAGCCCGGGGTCCAACAAAGTATATATAGAACAAATTAAAGACGCACAGGAATGGCTCTTGTCGGTTTGCAGGAGCGTAATCGTGAGTTTATGGAAAGTTTTGCACGGAAAAGGCGTAGTTAGTTAGGGCCTCGAATTAGGTAGCCCCTTATAAGTCATGCACCTCAATAACTATCCGGCAATTGCACATCCATGGGCACCCACCCGGAGAATCACATTGCCATCCAAGTGAGCTGTTCATTGTTAGTTGAATTCCATGTGATCCTATCTTGGAACTAAGTCGCTTCAACTTAAAGATATGTGCTCAGTATCGTCTGTTAAGTAGGTACGTACTCCTCCGTTCTTCTTTAGTTATGTTTTTTTATTTTTTACGGTTTTAGATGTGTGACTTTTACGGTTTCTTTTTGTAAATTTATCTTATAATATTATAATATTATAAAAATATTTTTAACGGTAAATCTAAATGATATAGTTTCATATAGCCAATCTAAGTATTTTTAAACATATTAGTAATCAAACTAAGGTGTCGCTTAAAAAAGAACTACTAAACAGTTTTGACCTTCTTTAGAGATGGATGGGTTTAGTTACCACCCTCAATATTCTTTGCCGTCGTCGTCGTCGTCCTAGCGATGATATAAGACATCCAGGCAAGCCAGCTATAGCTAGATCAACTGGTACATGCAGGAACAACGACAAGTGTCACCGGTACGACTTAAAGTGGGTTGCTGTCGCTAGATCCAAAACTGCCTCTGCAGCATGATTTGAAGTTGCACAAATCTTAATTGGTAAAGGGAGGCTGAAATGGGGTAAGGGCAGAGTGGCCAAGTTGGCCATTTTTTTTGTCTGTCCGATCTTGTGCTGTTGGTCTATGTCATTCGATTGCATTCAGCATTTCGTTTGCATGTGACTAGACAGGCTGTGGACGTTGTGCTCGCTTAGCTACGTGCCCGCGTCGGTCCGTGTTTCCACACGGCAGGTTCCTCGGTTTGTGTGCCTGGCCTCGGCTTTTACTCCTCAGCACGCCCCCTCAGTTTATGTCTTCTCAATTGTGTCACTCCTCTTTGTTCTTCCTCGCTCAAGTCGCTCGTCTGCCCTTGTCGCCTGTGTTCCTTCTCCTTGGTCCTCCCTATGTTTCTCGCCTGCTTCATTTCGTTCTCTGTCGGTTTTGTTTTTGTCGTTTCACACTTTCTTGTTGCTGGTTTCTGATCGAGCTAAGCCTCCTTTGCCCGTGGTTTGGTTTGGGGGAAGAAAGCACTCTTGCCACCGCTTCTCCTTCGTTCTGCTGCCTCGGGAAGAAAGCGCTCTTGCCACTACTTTTCCTTCGTTCTATTGCCTCGCTTTCTTCATTTCATTTCTTCTTGGAGTTTGTTCCATCGTATTGGCTTGTGTCGCCTGTACGTTCTCTTCGTCTGCTCTACCGCCGCTTGTCCTTTTTCTTACTCCTCCTTGCGTTTCTTGCCTCCTTTGTTTTTGTAACGTCCCAGTTTTCCTGAGTTTTTTGAGTTTTCAAAATAAAAATAACCATTTGGTTTTGTTGAAGTTCTAAAACTTAACTTGAGATTTTCGAATCATAAGTGTTCAAAATAACTAAATCAAACTTCAATTAATTCGAGTATGGTTTGTTTTGAGTGCTGGAGTTCTCTGGTGTTTGAGAATCCCCTTTCTCTGCGCGTTCCTTTTTCCCGTTGGACCTCCTCCGCCCTCTCATTTGGACCTCCCCCTCAGCCTCGTTCCCTCCCTCTCGTTTGGACCTCCCCCTCAGTCCCATTCCCTTCCTCTCGTTTGGACCTCCCCCTCGGTCCAGACCTCTTGGGTGGTCCTGGAGACCTCCGGGTGGTCCTAGAGACCGGTCACGACCTCCCCTTTGGTCACAACCACCCCTTTGGTCACGACCTCCCTTCTGGTTGGACCACCCTCTCGAGTTTTGACTAGCCCTACCTGTCAGCCCTGCTCACGTTCTTCTTCCTTTCGTCGCATCACTGCTAATACAAAAGTCCTAGCGCATTAAATGTTGTTGTGTCGCATTAAATATTATCGCTTCTGCAGTACATGTTCCCCCTCTTGTCTCCTCCCCTACCTGCCCCCATCTCCTCCTCCACCTACCCTTGAACTCGTGCGCTTCTGAGTCTCTCAACATCTCTCCCCGTCTCCCCTGGCTATAAAAGCCTGAGCAACCCTCTTTCATCTCCTTTTCCTCATCCCAACTCTCTTGCCCTCGCCCAGTATCTCTATGCTGCGAGTTTCTCCACCGTCCACTGAAGCCGCGCCGTCGCCTCCTTGTTGCCAAGGAGCCCACTGGAGCCTGCGCCATCCTCGACCACCTCGCTGCTAAAGGATTCACCGGAGCACCCGTGCCGTTCGTCATCCTCCTCCTGTCTTCTCTGGTCTCTCTCTCTATCCTAGTGAGTTTATCTATGCCCTGTTCTCTTTCTTTCTCTTACGACCACGTTGCGTAGTCATATCCTTCCTGTATCCCTCTTACGACCACGTTGAGTAGTCGTACCCCCCCTCTTGTATTCTTCGTACGACCACGTTGAGTAGTAGTACCCTTTGGAGGACCTCCTCCTCAGAATTTCCTCAGGACCTTCTCAGGACCTCCTCCTCAGGACCTCCCTTGACCTCCTCAGGACCCCCTCCTTAGGACCTCCCCCTTACCTTTCTTTTCATTCTAGTTTCGTAGTCTTTGGTTTTTGTTTAGATTTGTTGTATTTATTTGGCTCTTTTTGCACATGTAGATTCCCGCTTCTTTGAAGACTTCTTGGACCCTACGACCTCTACTGAAGCATCTCAACCCTTCAACGAAGGCAAGTCGTAGACTTTTGATCATGTCGTACCAAGTTGGCAAAATTACATTGTTTTATACCAACATGCATGGCTAATTGTATAAAAATGGTTTGAGAAATAGCTAAATACCTACTCGACAGTATGACTCCTTGAATACTTGTGTTTGACATGTTAACATGTACCCTTGGACACCATAGGTTGGGTAATCTTAGTTGGACATCTTTGAGATACCAACATGGGTGCGTATATTGCTTAGACATGCTTTAGTTATATGATGTCTCTCGATCACATGATTCAATGATGATAAATTTGACTTAAAGATATATGGAATTGTGGCGCGGCCACTGTTGTTAAAATTTGTTGTGCCATGACTAGGGTGGTCATTTGGCTGGGATGAACCCAAAATGATTTATACTCGGGCGAGTGATCGTGCAGTAAAGGAGGTGCACAAAGCACATTGGGATGTGGATGTCTCGCCTAAGTAGTCACTAAGGACTTAACCTTGTAGGAAAATGATCTGGGCCACACCATGCAACCACAAGTTCATTATGGGGTGGACCTGGCCAACTAATTAACAATTCTTTGAGTCGGATCTGTTTTGGTTGAGAATGGCGCAAGAGGGGGCTAGGAAGGCAAATCCTTAGCGAGCAGAACCGAGTCAAAACGGAGCTTTGTAAAGATCTTGTCACGTGCTCTAGACTACTTACCTAAGGTAGTGAGCAGGGGCATCGATGGGTGCCCAACCAACTAGAGAGGTCGTGTCTTGTGGGTCAAACTCTACAACCTCTGCAGAGTGTAAATGTCGGGACCCGAGTATGCAACCTCAAGACCCTCTGTGTATTCTGAACTAGTCCCATGATTAGTAGCTAGCTCACATAGTTGTAACATTGGTGTAATCATATCCACACAACCAAACTATAGATGAAGCAGACAAATTAATAGTATTTAGCAAAAGGACCTTATGGTCAAGTCTTACAAAGTTCGCCACGCAGGGCTTAACAACAAAAGGAAGCTTGCAGCGGAAACCAAACACCTGGTGGAGATCACCCAATATGCCCACAGGCAATCGAGTGGAGGACGCGATCTAATTCGCATAGTCTTCAAAGTAGTCTTCCACGTAGAACTCGTTGCTTCCAAGTTCTTCTTCAACGACTGATCAACAATAGGGCGTAAAGCCGTGAGTACTTTGAATGTACTCAGCAAGTCGCAGAGAAATGTATGCAAGTAATATTTATGCAGGGTTTGACAAGGATAGCTTTATGGCTATTTTGCAGAAAGCAAATTTAACAGTAAATACAGTAAGTAGATTGCAAAGCACAATTTAAAGGATTAATACATAAGTATTCAATTTTCTTTGAAACAACTAGTGAACACCTTGTTCACTTCCCAACCATCAACCATCCACAAGATTCGACCGACCCATTCCAACATTTTCGACAAAAGTCTACCTCTTGCGTGAAATCACCAGGCATGTCCACAACCGGGGACATGGCTATTCGACTAGTTTTACACTTTGGAAAGGTTGTACAGCTTGACCCACAAGACACGAATTCTCTAGTTTGTTCGGCATATATCTATTCCACCGCTCACTACCTTAGGTAAGCAGTCTAGATTATGTGACAAGGCTTTTACAAAGCTCTATTTCAACTCGGATCTGCCCCCTGAGGTTTCGCCATTCTGGGCCCCCACTTGCGTCGCTTATCAACACTTGACAGATCCGAACCAAAACATTGCTAATTAGTCGACCAGGTCTATCCTAGTCTAGACATGTGGTTGTACGATTAAGGCCCAAGGTGAAGTCCTTAGTTGGCTGCTCAGACGAGACGTTTCCGCATTCCAAATGTGCTTCCGCACCCACCTTTTCCACCGCCCACTCGTCCGAGCATAAATCAATTTTGTTCAACCTGGCCAAATGACAACCCTTGCCATGGCACAATATCTTTTATCAATAGTGGCTCCGCAACGGTTCCATAATTTCTTTTGTCAAATTCAATCATTCTTCAGTATGTGATCATGAACCTATCGTATAACTAAAGCATTGGCTACGCATAAAACGGTACCCATGTTGGTATTTCAATAATGTCCAACTAATAATTAACCATCCTAGGGTGTCCAAGGATTATGTCATTCAAGGATACATGTCATTCACAAATTATCAAGGAGGCATAATGGCAATTAGGAAATTAACTAATTCCCGAAACCGTTTATTATAAAATTAGCGATGCATGTTTATATCAAACAATATACTTTTATAAACATGGGTTCAATATGATCAAAGGTCTACGACTTGCCTTCGTTGAAGAGTAGAGGTGCTTCGGTCGTTGGGTTTGCAAATTCGTCCGAAACACCGGAATCTACACGCGCGAACAAAGCTAAATAAATAAAAAACTATAAATAAAATTCAAATAAATACCAAATAAATACTAATAGGAAGATAAAGAATTTAGATGAATTTAGAAATTTGAATCACTCGAATTGGAGTACGAATGAGGAAGTTATGGCCTTCGGAAGTTTGGATTTGCATAAAATGACGAAATAGAGATTTTCCTGATTTTTCGATTTATTTTTCTAAAGAAAAACCAGGAAAATCCACGCAGGCTTGCTGACGAGGCAGCCACGTCAGAAAAAGGGCTGAGGTGGCCGCTGACGGGGCGCCACGGTGGCAGCCTCGTCGGACCCGAGCCGGCGACGCTGTCGGCCGATGGTCGCCGACGATTAGCCAAGAATGGCAGACGGCGAGGACACCAACGCGAAGAGAAGCTCACAGGGAGTTGGGTGCGCAAGGTCTTGATGACGCGGTGACACGGGAGGGTTGCCGACGAGGAGAAAAAGTGGCGGCGGGGCTCCGGTGGCCTCCGGGAGGAGTGAGTGCGCGCACCGGGTGCGCCATGATGAGGAGGCGGCGGTGGCGAGGTCGACGGCGCCGGAGGAGGCTTGACGGCGGTGGCGGGTGCGGTAGAGCGAGGCTCGGCGGCGGCGGTTGGAGCTCAAAATACGACGAGCTCAGAGGGATAGAGGGGAAGTGGGATGAGGGGAAAGAGAGGAGAGGGAGGCACGTCTGATGCTCACATTTATAGGACTCGGGGAGACCTAGAGGAGGAGGATGAGGAGGAGAGGTTGTTGGCCATTAATGGCAGACAGCGGGTGCCGGCTTGACCACGTGGAGAAGAGGGAAAAGCAAGGGCGCACGGGTGCGGCGGAGGCAGGGATGGGATGGGGTAGGCTGCTAGGGCATGGCGAGGAAGCGGCGAGATTCGCGGCGAGGCGCGCGGCGGCACGGGCAGAGGTTGAAGATGACCCAAGGCGGCGGTGGCTGATAGGGCAAGCCCGCAGGTCAGCGAGAGAGAGGGGCGGAACGGGGAAAGGCGCGGAGCGGTCACGAGCCGTCCGATTCCCATCGGACGGTGGCCGAGGGAGAAGGCGCGGCGCGTGCGCGGAAGCGGGCCGACGTGGGCTACGCGAGGGGGAGGGGGAATGGGCCGAAGGAATTCAGCCCAAACAGCAGAAGGGGAATTTTGAGGATTTTTTATTTTAGAAAATACCAGAAAAGCAAAAACCTTTTTAGAAAATAGCTAAAGACGTCCAAAAATTCAAGAAAAATTCACAGAAATCTCTTGAATTATTTAGAACTTAGTAAAAATATTTTCAGCTTAACTTTTGCTTTTAGTTTTTGCAAATAATTATTATTTTTAACTTAGGGCAATAGGAAAAACCAACTTTAAAATCCAAGAAAACTCAACTAAATCGACTTCAATTAGTTGAAGTTTTAATTAATTCATATTAAATTGCTTTTAAAATTCTAAATTTCAAATTAAGCGTTGGCAAATTAATAAAACCAAATGGTTAATTTTAAAAGTTTTCAAAATTTTCAAAAAGCCCAGAAAATAGGGATGTTACAAACCTATACCCCTTAAAGGGAATCTCAACCCCGAGATTCTGGCTGACTTGAGAATAGGTGGGGAAACTCGGCCTTCAGGTCCTCTTCACGCTCCCAGGTGGCTTCTTCTTTGGTGTGATTGCTCCACTTGACTTTACAGAAAAGCAGGATCTTGCTTCTTGTCATACGCTCGGACACTTCCAAGATCTTGATGGGCTGCTCCTTGTAGGTTAGATCTTCTTGCAGATTGTAACAGCCTCAGCTCTAATATATAGTAATAAAGTATTGTTCATGTCATTAATGTTCATTTAGGCAATTTAGGTAACATGTTACAAACCATTTTCCCAAAATTCTATTGCAAACTCCAAATTGATCAAAATTTTCAAAGGAAAGACCATCCAATGTTGGTATTATGACTGGGATTTATTTTAATTAAAAATTAGATGAATTATTATGGCCAAAAATAATTTTTGTTGAATTTATGGAAATTATTTTGATTTTAGAAAAATATTGTCTTTAATTAAATCCTTAGTTGGTCTAAATGAATTATTTATGTATTTATAAAGAAGAAACTGTGATTTTAAAATTTATTTGGGGAATATATCATCCCAGTAGCAAATCTGTAAAATTTCATGATTTTACAAATTTATTTGCTATTTTTGAAGTCCCAGTCAAAGGCTTTGAAGTTTTGATTTAAATCTGGTCAAATCTCTCGGTCTAGCACTGTAGCGGCTCGGCCTTACCTTGGTTGGACCTAACCCAGTGCGCACAACCGGCTCGGACACGTCCCACTCGCGCACGCGTCCAAACTTCAGCTCATCACAGCCATCCATTTCCGCGCGAACGGACCTGATGGCATGTGCTGTTCGGACCGCTTCAGCCCCTCCTTCATCTAGGCCGTTGAAATTTCAATGTGTGGCCCAGATTTCTTGGGATGTTCGGACCGTTTTGAGTCGCCCAATCCTAGCCGTTGAATTGCACTTTAACGGCGATGGAGTCCTTGGGCCGAAGAGCTCCCGCACGCGCCTCATCTTGGGCCGCTGGTTGGCGATCGCACGGCTCCTATTGAGTGGGCCGATCGGACCACTTTTCGCGCCCACTGAATCTCAGCCTTTAACGCGTGATCGGACAACTCCTGTGACTTGGGCCGTTCGGACCACTTCAGGATCTCGCGATCGTGGCCGTCCGCTGAAGATCGTGTGGCCCACGTCTCCTGATACTGGTTCAATGTGTTTTTCACCCCGCATCACAGCCGCTCGTGCAGGATCGAACGGTGGCTGTGCGTCGCCGTTTGCTGCATGCGCTGCATGGCGTGAATACCTCTGGGACCCACGCGTCAGTGACGTAAATTGTTGTTTCCTCTCTGGTTTTCCACCGTAGGCACTGTTGCAGCCGAAATGGTGGTAGAGCACAGTGTTTTGGAGGATATTTTCTCTTCATCTCTATCCTTAGTGCCACCTCATGAGCTCTGGATAGTTCTGGTGTGCTCTAGGGACCTCCACACTATATAAACCCTAGCTCTTGAGCTCCTACCATTGTTGACTAGGGAGAAATCCTTTAGCTGTCTTCCTTCACAGTGAAGCATCCTTGTCCTTCTTCCATTGTTCCACCGCAAGAAGCGCTAACTCTCATGCTAATGTGGTGTTGGTCATTTCTTGTAGGTTGAACTTGTGGTTCTTCTCCCTGTCAACTTGAGCTGTGAAGCTTCATCTTGGAAAACCTCACTTGGGTGGGTTGAGTTCCATCTTTTCTTAGCAAGAATATGACTAATGATCCTTAGAGACTTAGCTCTTCTATTCTTGTTTTGGTCAGAATCAAAGAAAAGGACTTGAGTCTTTTCTATTGACCAAGAACTGATCCTCTATCCTCTAACCCGAGCTGGTAAGTATACCTTGGCTTCTGTCACTTTAAGATTCCTAAGAACCTCATTAGCTCACAAGAATCACTCATCTGATCATGGGGTGCTCCTATCTTGATTTAGCTAAAAACTTGTATTTTAACTTTTCGGTCTTTCATATCGTTTTCAAGACCTAGGGTTTCTCTACCAGTGCACTAGCTTTATTAGGTTTTAGTTAAACCCTAATACTGTTAAAAGTCTTTGTTTTATGTAGTTTTCCTTGTAACCGAATATAGTTAAGGGCTCTTTGCTGTTTTGTGGTGGAACAAAACCGACAACTAGTGTAGTTTCTAATTCTTTCTTCAAACTAGCTGATTAAGATTAGCCTGAGTGGGGTTGTGGTATAGATTATTTACTAATAGCTCTAGCTCCCATTGAAGATTATCATTTTGTGCATTTCATCTCAGCAGCCGAAATCTAGAATTAGGTCCCTACTGTTTTGATCCAACTGGCAAAAATGAAAAGTTTCTATTTCTTTCTTTAATCTGGCCAGATAGCTTTAGTATTTATAAATTATGGTATTTATGACTCCCAGTTAGTTTTAGCTCCACCTGAAAGTTCTAGTCTTATGTAACTTCATTAGCTAGCCGAAAACGGTAATTGATGTTTTACTGTTTTTGGTTTTTAACCAAACCGACAACAACAGTCCAAGTCTTAAATGACTATTGCTAGTTATTAAATGCCCAGTAGGTTACAGCACTAGCTTTTATACGCTTAACCAACGTGCAGTATCTCAATTGTAGGAAGTTAAGATAGATAATTAAATTAATTACAATTGTCCTGTTCCAGTTTCAAAAACCTAATACTGTAGCTATAGTTTAAATATGAGAGCTGGGTAGTAAGTATCATTAGATGGTACCTTTGGGTTATTATCCTTAATAAATTAAATATAATTTAAGCATATTGCTACCCATGCCTTACCATTTTGATCATACATTCTTTTATGCATCATGTTCTCTGTTTTTCCTGTGTTCATTGGAATTCTTTTATTCTCTTTTAGACACTGGTTCTTCTTAGTGTTTTGAGCCTTTTGTTGAACCACCAGAACCTGAACAAGAGGTTATTTACTACTATCAAGGCAAGCTTCCTCTCTGCACCATGTTGAGCCTAATCTTTTGAACTGTAGATTTACAAAATACAGTGACATTGTGCATGCAACTTTCTAAAAATTTATTTGTGCCCTTGTAACATCCCAACTGTATAATTAGGGTTAATCAAGTATAATTATATGTGTAGAAATTAAAACTTTTTCTCACATCCTGAAAAACCCTAAAATCTTATGTAATTATTGTCCAAGAGTTGTGTAATTCAAAAACACAAAGCTCTTGTTGACCAAAAATCAAACTCATTTTCCAATTATCTTAAATCTTGTGCCAAACATTTGGAATATATTTTCCTTGGTCCCAAAAACTGATATGGGACCCCTTAAAAAAATATCATGAGTTATAACACTTGTTGATAATTTTTGGAGGCAAAACAATCCTTTAAACAACCTTCATGAATTTCCTGAGAAAAATGCATCGCATAATAACCTCTGGAAATTTTATGCAAGGTTGATCTCATTGTCAGCAAGCTCCAGTTAAAATTTCATCAAATTTGGAGTTCATTTGCTATCTCAAATAATTTTGGTAAGTTTCAGCTGTTAAAAACTAAATTTTAAAGCCTACACTGTTCCTTGGGCTAGCCATATTCAAAGTTAGTCCAGCCCAACCATGTCTGCACCTCAGCAGACCCCATCTCCACCTTGATCAGGTCGCAGTCGTTGGATTTACATCCAACCGCCACGACCTCCTCCGCGGTCAACACCGCAAGGACCTCCCCACCTCATGAGGCCATTGCCGTTGGATCCGTGATCAACGGTCATGACCTCCCCTGTGTGTTAAACCTCATAGACCTCCTCGAGCTGTTAAACCATCGCAGCGAGGTCATCCCACCTTGTTGAGGTCGTAGCCGTTGGATCAAATCCAACAGCCACGACCTCCTCCTCAACATACTCAGTCAGGTCATCCCACCTACGTGAGGTCATAGCCCTTGGATCCAAGATCCATGGCCCTGACCTCCTCCTCTCAACCTAAACTAAACAAACCTCCCACCTAACCTAGGTCGTAGCCATTGGATCAAATCCAACAGCTCACGACCTCCCTGCGTTATCAAGCACTCACAACCTCCCCCATCTTTTGTTGTGCACCGTTAGATTAAAATCTACGGTCACGACCTCCTTTTTGTCTCATGCGCACCAGACCTCCCCAGCGCACGTGAGATCGTAGCCCTTAGATCTAAATCTAAAGGCCATGACCTCCCTTGTGCGTTCTTGCGAGCTCGGGACCTCCACCTCTTTTGATCGGAACCCTTAGATCTAAATCTAGCAGTCCTGACCTCCCTTGCTCATGCGCATCATATCGGACCTCCCATCAGTCGGTGCCCTTGGATTTAAATCCAAAGGCCATGACCTCCCTCATGTCTTTTTGATCGCGTGCAGTTAAGTCCTCACTGGAGGTCCGCGACCGTTGGATGGAGATCAACGCTTTGGACCTCTGTCCCTTTTCCCCACGTGCGTTTTCGATTAAGGAAATCGGAGGGCCACGACCTCCCCATCCTTGATCGTGTGGCTGGGACCTCCTCCCAGCCACTTAAAACATAACGGTTCGAAAATGAGATCCGATGGTTAGGACCTCCTGTGTCTTATCCGGCGGTCAAAATGACCTCCTGTTCTTCTCCTTCCTTGGTCACGCTGCGCGTGTGGCTCTGCAAGAGAATTAATGCCCACTGTCTAATTGTGTACCTTATAACGACTCTTTGTCGACCGCATTAAATGCTGGTCGACCTTCCGCCTTCTGTCCGCCCACGCAGACTGTCACCATGTCGGCCTCGTGTCTTGTCCAAACCCTAGACCGAGCCATGGGCTAAGCTCACCATGAGCTTAACCCCACTCGTGTGCTGCTTCTCCCAAAGTATAAAACCCCATTGGGTTCCTCCTTAGCTTCTTTGGCACACTTCTAAGCTCTAAGCTTGCATCGTGTCATTTGAGCTTTCCTCTCCTCCCTCTTGGCGCCATTGTTGAGAAGCTTGAAGCTCCTCGGTGGACAAGGGTCCTGAATTTTTCCTCCTTTTCTCCTTGCTTCCATTTGTGCCCTACCCTCTGGGACCAAGGCCTAACTTGATATTGTTGGGCATTTGCGGAGGGGGACAAAGTGGAGCTTGAAGTTGAAGCTTTGGCCGTGGAGCACCCTTCCTCCCGGCACGGTCCTCCTTCCTCGACCTCCTCGGCACCTTAGGACCTCCAGTACTCCTGATAGTCCTTTAGCTGGCACCCGCATGTATGAGGTCGCGGAGCTTTTAAATTGGGCACACGCTTGTTTGGATGTCGCGGAGCTTCCTTTTGCATTTTGGTTTCTGCTGGTGTGCTTGTCTTCGTTGTCCTCTCGGCTCGCCGGCGTTCAAAACCGTCGCCGCCATTGAGAGGAGGTCCTTTGGTGCGCATGGTTATTGCGGACCCAATGATCTCATTGGATCTCATGGCCGAGGTCTACATCGCCGGCGATGACCACGTCTTCTTTCGGGTTTTGTCGGACACAACGGCAGCGTCGTTGTTGTTTTAGGACGAAATCCTCCATGTTTAATGCGCTAATCATGTGTTCCAATCATTGTAATCATTGGATGTCTTAAGCGCCTTTAATCCACCCTTTAATGTGCGCATTTAAGACCTCCTGTAGCGGACCTCCTTGATGTCCAGCGCGCATTTATTCATGTCCAAGCGAGTGCGCGAGTTAAGGAACTGGGTCTGGGACGTCCAAACCTCCTCCGAGGAGATCTGGAGCGTCTAAGACCTCCCCTCGCGCAATCGTGGCCGTCCAGACCTCCACGGAGGTGCAGCGGACGTTAGGACCTCCCTTAGACCTCCCCTAGGTTGTCTCAGCCGTTCATGACCTCCCCGGGTAGATCTTGACCGTCAAGGTCCTCCCTCGGACGATCTGAACCATCGAGGACCTCCCTTGGAACATCTGGACCGTCCAGGACCTCCCCTGTGAGGTCCTGACGATGTAGATTTTCCTCAGGGAAATCTTGATAGTTTGGACCTTCCTTTGGAAGATCTCAACCGTTGAGGACCTCCCCTTTAGATCTGGTCCGTTCCGGACCTCCTTTCCATGTTGTGGTCCGTTGGATTTCCCATCTCGGCCACGACCTCCCCTCACCTCGCGCATGTGAGTTGCTAAGAGGTCCAGACCTCTGGACCTTCACGTCTTGGCGTGTGTGATGTTCTCTGGAGGTCTTGAGCCGTTGGATCTGAGATCTGTGGCTCACGTCCTCCCATACCCTTGTGAGTTTTAGAAATTCGGTGAGGTCTTAGTTAAACCTGAAATAAGGTATAGACTTTAGAATTTCATATCTCTTTCATTTTATTTCCAAATGAGGTCATTCAAATTGTGTTAGCTCTGTCTTGAACTTGACTTTAATCCAAAAATGATTGTAAGTTGAGTTCAGCTCCAGAGCACAGTTTGCCATTAGATTTTAAAACCAACTTTAAAATGTGCACTTAAATCAATGCTTAACTTGTAAAATGCATAACTAATGCTCTATAGATTATTTTTGGGTGAGACCAACTTTGTTGGTTTCCTCCATTAATGGTCTTACTATGAACATTAGTTTTGAGCATGTTGCTGCTAGGAAAATGAGGACTTGTGCATTATAATTTTGTTCAAGTTCTTGTTTTTGAAAAATTATATAAAGTGCAATATAGCTCCAAATGAGGTGAACTCAATTGTGTTATTCATCTCATGAGGTGCTGGTTTTACAATAAAAATCTCAGCCTCACCACTTTTCTAGAAAATGTTGCCTCATAATTAAATTAGTGAATAGTGCAGTTTGGTAATTTTTAGGGCTGAGCAGAATTGTTTTGCTCATATCTTTTCCATTGAGAATCCAAATCAATTGGTTCTTGTTGCTAAATTCATGATAAATCATTGTCTTGATTCTGTAAAATTTTCATGGCTTTTGGAGTTCGTTTGTTGTGCGTCTTTTTGGTTTTTCGTCGTTCTTATCGGTTCTTTCTCGCTTTTCCGTTAGGTTTCGACATTTGTGGTGATCCCGAGAGCGACCCTCTGCCACAACTTGGCCAGCAACAAGGCAAGCAGTTTGACCATTTCCATCATTGTCCCATTACTTTAAAGCTTAATACTTTGTTTTACTTCTATGTATGCATGCTACTTTGTGTTAAATGTCGTTAGTAATCCTATAGTCGCATAATCTGTAGGAATTCTTTACCCTCTACTACCATGAGCCTAGGTTATTTGCTGTGGTGGGAGCTCGTTGGATGAGCTCTTATCGCTTAGTAGTTTCGATGTAAATTGCTTAGACATGCTTAGTTATCGGTAGAAATGGGCGATCATCGACTTAGTCGATGATCTTGATCACTCAAAAATGATTATTACTCCTATATGTCCAGCACTTGTGCTTTGTTTAATTTGTAAAATCAAAAACTGAAAATAAAAGATTGATTTAGACTTGGGCATATTGGATGGATGGTGCGGTTTTGGATGTGGTGGTATGCTGGGTCCCTAAGGACCGAGTACTTGGGTCACTAAGCCAGCGATTTAGCGTACTAACCACTTGAGGGGCATATGGAACCCTCTTGACTAAGTACTCTAGGAGGTGTTAATTATGAGCGAGCTCGGTGGGTGTGTTTTTAAAAACAAATGTATATGTATAGTGTGGGAGGGAGCATTAGCTTCCGGAAGGTTGTGATGTCTCCTCCTCCCGTGGGTTGTGCAGCTCGTAATTAGCATTCATCCTTTGGAAAGGTCTCGTAGGACTTAGCCGTGCAACACACCTTCGGAAGTGTGCGTAAAGGAAGGCGATGCGGCGTGTGGGTGCAGTGGTACACCTGCAGAGATAAAACTATTGAATAGCCTCGTCCTAGGTTATGGACATGCTTGGTAAGGTCGTTCAAGACTAGACTACAACCTTTAATTAAAACTTGACATGGTTGGTATGAACGGGAGTTCATGCTATTGTTGTGGTGACTTGGGTTAGTCACTTCGAGTTGTTCTTGTTGTTGTTACTATGTTATTATCCGTTGTTACTTCAACATTTAAAATGCTTTGCCAAATTGCTTTCAATCTATTATGTTATTGCAAATAAATGTTGCTTTATGCTAAAATGAGTCCAAAGCCTCGTCCACTTAAATAAAGCTTGCATGTAGCTATTTATAGTTACGTTATCTCACACGTAAGTCTTGCGGAGTACTTTATGTACTCATCGCCCGTGGTTGTGGCAATTTTGTGGCTTTTGTGCAGAGGAAGAAGGAGAGCTCCAAGAGCCTCTCTTTTGTGCTACGTGTTGAAGTTTCTTGACGACTAGCTTGGCGGTCGGTCGGATGCCTAGGGGTTAAGGCACACCGATTGGCTTTGTGTTATAGCCATCTTTATGGCACTTTTGCTTCATTGTTATCTTTTGTAATTATTGCTATTTGGCCTAAGGGCCTCTCTTTTGTAATATCTATTCCATATTAATGTTAACTTCGGTTTGTTGCTTATGTTCTATGTGTTGTATGGAATTGATACATTCTTTTGTTGTGAGGTATGTATCTTGCATTCAGGAAGTATACATCTCTCGAGACCGGGGTTTATTTGGTTGATAATACTAGGGTCAATCGGATGACTAAGTATTATGAGCCTAATAAACGTCGGGGTCTCACAGCCCTGTTCCTAGTTAGTTATACCCTGAACTTGTGGCTTATCTTTAATTTAACCATACACTCAACCTAAGGTAGTTTGTGATGTTATTATGTTTAATTTTAACTTTTGCTTAGCCATGCAAATCCATAGAGCGGTAGTGTTTGACAAGCTTATCTTGTCAAACACAGGAACAACAAATAATTTGTATTTATCTTTGATCCTTGTTCGGTTTATTTGATTTGGAAATACTTCTAAATCCTGTTATCAATTAATTCAAATCTGGACAAGTGGATGCTAGTGATGGTGCCTTTGTGCGAGATTTGGGAAATGTGGATGTCTTATGCGGGTTGATTAAGGACCTGAACTCGACAATTTAATTCAAGTCCCAACGTACTTCCACCTTGATGTATGGGTATTGTTTGGTTAAGTAAAGGGTTAATATTATTGAGTTGGATCTTTGGAGAGTAAGGACATGTGTATTGATTTCATATGGCATAGATGCTTAAGTCTTCGGGCCGTGTCGTATGCCATGTGGAACTTATATTGATATCAGATGTTCTTAGAAGGGTAAGGGCGTAGATGTGTTACATCGCATGTATGTTCCTTGAGGGCCCGATGCATGTGTAATATGTGTGGCTAACACGAGTTTGCATTTAATTGATGGTCGGCATTCCCGGTACAACATGTGAGCCTCGGTTGAATATATGCTATCAGTCGTTGTTTAAGCGGGATCAGTCTCACATGGGTCATCCAACTCAATAGTGTTAACTTGTTGAAAAATACCAAATCTTAGTTTACCCGGCCGACACACCAAAGGCAGTGTGTTATTATTCCGGAGGCTTACGGGCTAACTAAGTCATGTGGGTAAAGATGTACACCCTTGCAAGGTTTAAAACTATTCGAATAGCCGTGTCCACGGTTACGGACAATACTTGAATTGATGTCACCTGTATAGATTTTGCTCTAAGTTTGGTTTTGGGAATTGGTTCGGCATGATGGTTGTCATGCACATTTAATTGTGAGTTGTTATTTACTCTTGTTACTGTTTATGCTTATAATTACATTTATTCACTATTTTAGTCCAAATCAATTTATTAAAATTGCTTTATCAAAACATAGCAATTGTAGGTTAAGATGTATCGCTTTATGCAAAATGGAACCATTTAAACCTTCTGTTGTCAACTTTATGCATATACATTTTCTATTTCTTTGTATAGGTTCTAATAAACACTTTCTTTTATTAGTTTGTGTAAGTCTTGCTGAGTACCTTTCGTACTCAGGTTTTATGACCTCTTGTTGCAGGTGAAGATGGTTTTCTTTATGAAATGCCCGTTAGCGCCGATCCGGTGGCGCTAACGAGTGATGCTAGTTCTAGCCTCCACGCAATAGGCTGCGGGATGATGGGGCCATTGGTGGTTTTATCGTTTATTTTGCTTCATTGTTGCTCTTTTTGTTAATGACCCAAGGTCATCTGTTCTGTTGCTAATTCGGGTACTGTAGCAGATCTGACACTGTAGCAACCGAATTATGATGTAATTCTGATGTATAATATTATGTGAATGTGTGACTTGTATGTGATTGATGCAATGTTGATTAAGGATATATGCTAATAGTCACTAATCACAGGAACTATTGCATGGCATATATCCGGGAACCTAAATGTTGGATTGTTACTCATTATGATTATGCTTCTAGTATAATTTTTATTAAGGACATTACCTTTGTTCCTTGATTAAGAATTATGCTACCGGTATAATTTTAATTCGCACATTCAATATTTGAGGGTCTCTGGCGTTAGTATCGAGCATACGTTTGCCTGTAGGATAGAATTAGCATGGTTGTACCTTTAGTGAGTCTCTGTGACATTATTTTAACTTAAATTAATTTCTAAAGATCTAAGTCTGCTATCTTTTACTTCTTATCTTCTTTTAGTATCAATTCTTATCCAACTTTCTGTTGATTTTTCAAGATCAGTTTCTTACCTACCTTGTCTCTTCTCTGTAGATGAGTGGCTGGTATTTGGTTAAAGAGACTCGAGCCGAAGAGGTGGATGGATTTCCAGCCTTACTTCGAGATATGATGTGGCGTGCCAATTTTACGTATCAGCCAGAGTATGCCATCTACCGTCGAGACCGAGGTCCTGGTATGGAAGAGTACCAAGCTATCATTAATGTGATCGCCAGACAGGTGGTGGGTAGTGTCCCCTACTGTATCCACGTATGTGCCATACGAGTCTATGGTACATGCGGGGAAGGCTGGCGTGGGATGATGGGCCTCCTTCGTCATGATCTGACGGAGCTGTCCCAGCCACCCTATGTACACTTCCCAAAACATGGCCCTAGGTCGGATGTGATTACGTTTGATGAGATTCAGTTTGGAGAGGACCCATACGTACGCGAGCTAGCGAGGTTGGTCCGTATCATGGACCAAACCTATCACTGTCTCGTGTGCGAGTTATGGGAAACCCGCCGTCGTCTACACGAGGCACAGGAGTATTTGAGGCTTGGTGTTGCCACGAACTGCGTTCCTCGTAACGTGCTTTACGGCAACAATGAGATCCCTCCACTGCCACTCGCATGCCCGTGGATTGCGACTTCGAGAGGTGCGGGGCTTGTTCTTGTCCTTGGTCGATTGTCGTCGAGCACGGATGTCTCCTTGGATTTCCTCGCTTTTCGGCGACCTACACACTCTGGAGGGCATCACTTGCTGTTGGGTTCTCCTACCCGTCTCATCAGCCCTAGGGATCCTATAGATACGGGTTCACCAGAAGCTCATCTGTTAAATGAGTTCCCGGTGAATTTTAACCGTAATGACTATACTTAGGTGCTGGATGCTATGTTTGGCCTTAGCTGTGTAATAGGTTAGTATTGTGTATTAAATATTGTGTAATAGCATAGCCTATGTTCTGTATAAATACTGGGTGCTAACTTTTGTATTTTGGAACATGGTGCTGTGCAAGTTGACTTGTGCATTTTGGCTTAATGTGTTTCCTGTTAGTTGTTAATAAAAGTGGCGGCCTACTTTTGTGGTATTGAGTTCTGTGGTCTTTTTATTGTTTTGGTTTAGTCGACCTGTTTTAGTAAATTGGGGGTCGCACCTTTTGCTAATTTTTATGTTATTGTTTCTGGTATTATTTGGCTGCATGTCGTGACATGTTGCATGCTTAAGTTTAGTAATTAATTATTTTCTATCTCCTAATCTTGTATGTGTTAGCCCGAGTGTATCCTTGTTATGTTGTTAACCATTATATGGCAACAGGATGACAGGACCAACCACTCGTTCGCGAACACAACAAGAAGAGAGGTTCTCCACCCCTGTTCTCCAAACTCAGGGAGAGCAGACTGACCCTTCCGGATCTCAGGGTCCGCAAAGTGGTCATCAGGAAGAGGAGCTTCCTCCACCACCCATCATGGCGGACGTGCTCATGCAAATTGAGCGCAACCGCATGGATCAGACGCGCATATTGGAGCAGATTGCGCGTAACACCTCTGCTACTCCTACACCAGCTGGTAGAGCAGGAGTTCAGCATGGGCAGGGAAGTCTCGACTTTCGGCGGACTAACCCGCCGATGTTCTCGGCTCGAGGATCCAATGGAGGCAGAGGATCGGCTTCGAAATTGAAAAAAGCTATCCATTGCCCAATGTTCGGAAAGGAGAAGGTTACGTATGCTAGCTACCGGTACCGATCGGGCGAGCTAGTAATTGGTGGGATAATTATCAGGCCATCCAACCAACTGGACATACTCCTACCTGGCTTGAGTTCATGGAGGCTTTTGCGAGGCCCATATTCACGAGGGTAATGATGCTCAAGCGGCGAATTTCTCGCTCTCAAGCAAGCGAAAATCGGTGACCGAGTACCTTCATGAGTTCAATTTTCTTGCTCGATGCGCCGCGATGTTTCGACTGACACTCGTCGTCGAAACCGTTTCATGAATGGGCTATCTGAAGAATTGCAGTTGGCTTTGGCAATACAAGACTTCAGAAATTTTCAGCATCTTGTGGACAAAGCCATAATTGCTGAAACCAAGAGCAAGGCTTTGGAAGATTCACGGAAGCGGCAAAAGGCCACTCAATTTTCCTTTAGTGGCCGTTCAGTCAGACCGCGTCGTGGCGACCTCGATCTTTCCGGCGCCCGGCTCGATTCCACCTAGGGCGCCGGTGTTTGCTTTTCGCCCACCGCCACCCGCTGGACAGTTCCGACCTAGTGGACACAGGCCACCTACTGCTATCAATGTCAGGCCGGGTGTGATATGCCCTAGTTTGGTTTTCTAGAGCACAGGCTCGCATCATATCTTCTAAGAGTTGATTTACCCTTTCTGTTTGACCAAATGCATGCGAGGATGGTAGGTGTCTTGTAATTGATTAGTGCCCATGACGTTGTGCAACCGCGCCGAATCTTGAGGTGAACTATCATCCCCGATCGACCACGATCTTCTTGGGTACACCATCTTTGGCACACTATCTTGGCCATGTATAATTATGCTAGTCTGTCGCCCGAATAGTTGTCTTGGCTGGGATAAAGTGAGCCACTTTTGTTAAGCGATCTACAATTACCCAGATAGAATCATAACCAGCCTTGGTTCTTGGTAATTCGGTGAAAAAGTCCATGCCAATTTCTTCTCATTTCCATTCAGGTATGTTCAAGGGTTGCAAGAGTCCAACAGGCTTCTGGTGCACGGGTTTAACCCACTGCCAAGTGTCACACTGTGCTATATATTCCGCAATCTCACGTTTCATGCTAGGCCACCAATACATTTTCTTGAGATCTTGATACATTTTAGTGCTTCCGAGGTGGATGGAATACAAAGTTTCATGCGCTTCTTTGAGTATTAACTGCTTAAGTTCCTTCTGATCTGGTACACAGATACTCTTATTGAACCATATGATGCCTTGCTCATCTTCTAAAAATCTTAGGGATTTACCCTGCTTCATGTTTCTCTTGATCCCCTTGATATCTACATCTTCTGCTTGAGCTTTCTTGATCTGATCTTGAAGAGTGGGTTGAACTTCTAGAGTAGCTAAGTAACCTTCTTCCACTAACTCAAGCTTAAGCTTTTGAAATTCTTCGTGCAGTGCTGGCTGACTTTCTTTGATCATTAGAGTATTGCAGTAAACCTTTCTACTTAAAGCGTCTGCTACAACATTTGCTTTGTTTCGGTGATAATGAATTCCCATGTTGTAATCCTTGATCAATTCCAACCATCTTCTTTGTCTCATATTAATATCAGCTTGGGTGAAAATGTACTTCAAACTCTTATGGTCAGTGTAAACTTCACAGCAGTTACCGATGAGGTAATGGCGCCATATCTTCAAAGCATGCACTATGGCAGCCAATTCTAAGTCATGAGTGGGGTAATTGGCTTCATGAGGCTTCAACTGACGAGAAGCATATGCTACTACCTTCCTTTCTTGCATTAGAACAAAACCGAGACCTTGTCATGATGCATCACAGTAAATCTCGAAATCCTTCCGTACATCAGGCAGAATCAACACTAGGGCGGTGGTCAAACGCTTCTTTAATTCTTGAAAACTCTGCTCACATTCTGGCGTCCAAGCAAATTTCCATTCCTTCTTCAGCAATTGGGTAAGGGGTCTTGCTATTTTGGAGAATCCTTCTATAAACCGACGGTAGTATCCTGCCATTCCAAGGAAACATCTGATCTGAGGCACTATCTTGGGTGACTCGATTGAGCACATCATTGACTTTGCTAGGGTTGACAACGACTCCTTCCATGAACATGGCGTGTCCCAAAAGGTAACCTCCTTCATCCAAAACTCACACTTGTTGAACTTAGCATAGAGTTGGTGATCTCTAAGCTTATTTAGAACCAAGCGAAGGTGCTCTTCATGCTCTTCTTTACTCTTAGAGTATACTAGAATGTCATCGATAAAGACAATGACGAACTTATCTAAATACTCCATGAACACTTTATTCATCAGGTTCATAAAGTAAGCCGGGGCATTGGTTAATCCAAAAGACATGACCGTATACTCATACAGTCCATATCAGGTTGAGAAAGTTGTCTTCGGTATATCTTCCTAGCGAATCTTCAACTGGTGGTATCCTGACCTTAAATCTATCTTGGAGAACACTCCGATTCCTTTTAACTAGTCAAACAAATTATCGATCCGGGGCAGAGGATACTTGTTCTTGATGGTGACTTCATTGAGTAAGCAATAGTGCACACACATCCGCTGGGTACCATCCTTCTTAGGGACAAAGATCACTAGGGCTCCCCAAGGCGAAGAACTTGGTCGGACAAATCCTTTATCTTGCATTTCCTCAATCTGCTTCTTCAGCTCGACTAAGTCGTCAACAGGCAAATGGTAGGGTCTCTTGGAAATAGGTGCGGTTCCTGGAACTAGGTTAATGACAAACTCTAGGTCCCTGTCTGGTGGCATTCCAGGTAGATCATCAGGAAAGGCATTCGGAAATTCTTTGACTACTGGCACCTCTTCCAAAGATATAGCACAGGCACTACAAATTAACGCTCCATCATATATTTTGGTGGAGGCTTCAAATTTTACTTTGGTTCCATCTGGGTTGACAAAAGTGATGATTCTACCACCACAATCTAAAATTGCTTGGTGATCAGCAAGCCAATCCATACCCAAAATCACATCTAAAGATTTGGCATTGATGATTATGAGGTTGGCTAGAAATTCTACCCCTTCTATGGTTGCTTTAACCTTAGGGCAGCCTTGGTTCATACTCAACTCCGAACTAGGTGATTGAATCAACAAAGCATTTCTAAGAGTCAGAACCTTTAGCTGATGCTTTGCAACAAAAATCAGAAACAAATGAATGGGTAGCTCTAGAATCAAACAAAAGCGTAGCAATTTCTTGAATTTACTAGAAACTTATCGGCAGCGTCCGGTCTTTGTCTGGGCTTCCTCCACCGTGACATGGTTCACACGGCCTCTCCAAGAAATTTGAGGGTCTTGGGTGGTCTTGTTGGAGTCGAGGTGCTCACGTCCTGCTCTGGCATGGGGGTTCTAGTCGGGTAGCTCCTAGGTTGAATTTGTTGGTGATGGACCTTGCTTTTGTGGGCGATTCTTTGGCATAATGTCGATTGTTGTGAGTTAAACAGTGATTCCTATGGCAGGATTGTTGTTTCTTGGCTGCTGGTTGTTGGTGTTGTTGTTGAAGCTACGGAAGCCTAGGCAGCCGGGTGAGGTGCTGTTGTAGGGGTCCTGAAGGTGACAGGAGGAACAGAACGAGCTAGGTGTTGTGCATTCGTTCTGGCCCTCTGCGGATGACCTTGTTGTGCACCATGCTGCATCATCTTCGTCTTATGAGATTCTGCAAGTTCACGACCCGACTCTTCTATGAGCATGGCATTGTTTACTAGTTGTTGGAAATTGGCATAGTCGTTGCCAACGACCTGAACCTTCAAGCTAGGGTTGAGTCCTCATTTAAAACGCTTCTAACGAGCATCATCGGTGGCAATATCCTCTTGAGCATAGCATGAGAGTTGAGTGAAGTTGATGAGGTATTCACTTACCGACTGGTTCCCTTGTTTCAGCTCACGAACCTCATTTTTCTTCATTTCTACCTTTCTGTCGGGAATATGAGAGTGGCGGAAGGCTTCTGAAAATTCAGTCCAAGTGATGTTCTGGTGGTTTCATGGGCGATGCAGTAGTTCTCCCACCATTCTGCGACGGTGCCTTCCAACTGGTGCGTAGCATACATAACTTTTTCACAGTCGTCACACCGGGTAATGGCAAGCTTCTTTTCAGTAGAGTGCAGCCAGTCATCTGCATCCAAAGTCTCGAAGGAGCTGGAGAAGGTAGGTGGATGGGTCCTCATAAATTTCATCGACTTTGTGGAGGAAAAAGCTGGTAAGGCGGAGGTGGCATGCGACTACTTGGTTATTCAGTTGACACGGTGAGAAAGCAAGGCGATTATCCGATTCTGTTGAGTCATCATCTGGTTCATGTTCTACATCATTGCATTCATTAACTACGCCTGTGCTGCCATGAACTGTCCCAAACCCTAATCTGTTGTTGCGGCTGGGGGTGGTAGCGTAAAGGGGTCCACTAGTTCATTCTGACTTGCTGAGTTGCGGGTCTGAACCATCTGTACAAATCTTCTCAGGTTTAATAGATAAGAGGAAGAAAGCACAATAGGAAAGGGGGAAAAGCACAGATACCAGCAAGAAAAGGGAGAAAGACGGGACAACCGAATTGGGGAAAGTCGGTTTAACCTAATGAACAATAGCTGGAAAGCTACAAGAGGCAACAAAACTTAAGCCACAGATCCTATCTATCAGACTAAACGATACTAAAATTGAAAAGAGGTAACAGCACTACTAATCTATCTTATATGGGTGGGCGACTTCAAGCAAAGCTCGATCCTATAGAGATTATCGAGATAAGAGGGTCACTTTACATTCAGAAACAAAGTTCGGAAAAGATAAGAAGACTGATTTTGAGAATGGAATAAGGAGAGATTAGCATAAGATGAGGAGGAATAGAGTAAGATGAGAGGATAATACTATTCAAGTTAGTTGTTGGTTTGATTTATAAAATAAAATTTTGAAGTCATGACTAAGCGACCATGCTAACTATGGTTCGTCCTCTGATCAATATGGCTCGATACCCTTCTTTGTCGGGACCCCAAGTATGCAACCTCAAGACCCTCTGTGTATTCTGAACTAGTCCCATGATTAGTAGCTAGCTCACACAGTTGCAACATTGATGTAATCATATCCACACAACCAAACTATAGATGAAGCAGACAAATTAATAGTATTTAGCAAAAGGACCTTATGGTCAAGTCTTACAAAGTTCGCCACGCAGGGCTTAACAACAAAAGGAAGCTTGCAGCGGAAACGAAACACCTGGTGGAGATAACCCAATATGCCCACAGGCAATCGAGTGGAGGACGCGACTTAATTCGCATAGTCTTCAAAGTAATCTTCCTCGTAGAACTCGTTGCCTCCCGGTTCTTTTTCTGCGACTGATCAACCAGAGGGCGTAAAGCCGTGAGTACTTTGAATGTACTCAGCAAGTCATAGAGAAATGTATGCAGGTAATATTTATGCAGGGTTTGACAATGATAGCTTTATGGCTATTTTGCAGAAAGCAAATTTGACAATAAATATAGTAAGTAGATTGCAATGCACAATTTAAAGGATTAATACATAAGTAATCAATTTTATTTGAAACAACTAGTGAACACCCTATTCACTTCCCAACCATCAACTATCTACAAGATTCGACCAACCCATTCCAACATTTTCGACAAAAGTCTACCCCTTGCGTGAAATCACCAGGCATGTCCATAACCGGGGACACGGGTATTCGAATAGTTTTACACTCTGCAGAGGTTGTATAGCTTGACCCACAAGACACGAATTCTCTAGTTTGTTCGGCACATATCTATGCCACCACTCACTACCTTAGGTAAGCAGTCTAGAGTACGTGACAAGGCTTTTACAAAGCTCTATTTTAACTTGGATCTGCCCGCTGATGTTTCGCCATTCTGGGCTCCCTCTTGCACCGCTTATCAAACCTTGACAGATCTGAACCAAAACATTGCTAATTAGTCGACCAGGTCTATCCCAGTCTAGACATGTGGTTGTACGGTTAAGGTCCAGATCAATGGTTCAAGGATAAGTCCTTAGTTGGCTTCTTAGACGAGACGTTTCTACATTCCAAATGTGCTTCCGCACCCACCTTTTCCACCGCCCACTCGTCCGAGCATAAATCAATTTCGTTCAACCCGGCCAAATGACAACTCTTGCCATGGCACAACATCTTTTATCAATAGTGGCTTCGCCACGGTTCCATAATTCCTTTTGTCAAATTCAATCATTCTTGAGTATGTGATCATGAACCTATCGTATAACTAAAGCATTGGCTAAGCATAAATTGGTACCCATGTTGGTTTTTCAATAATGTCCAACTAATAATTAACCATCCTAGGGTGTCCAAGGATTATGTCATTCAAGGATACATGTCATTCACAAATTATCAAGGATGCATAGTGGCAATTAGGAAATTAACTAATTCCCGAAACCGTTTATTATAAAATTAGCGATGCATGTTTATATAAAATAATATACTTTTATAAAGATGGGTTCAATATGATCAAAGGTCTACGACTTGCCTTCGTTGAAGAGTAGAGGTGCGTCGGTCGTCGAATTACGCAAATTAAATAAAACAGGAATCTACATGCGTGAACAAAGCTAAATGAATAAAACAACTCCAAATAATTACCAGATAAATACTAATAGGAAGATAAAGAATTTAGATGAATTTATAAATTTGAATCACTCGAATCAGAGTTCGAATGAGGAAGTTATGGCCTTTGGAAGTTTGGATTTGCATAAAATGATGAAATAGAGATTTTCCTAATTTTCTGATTTATTTTTCTAAAGAAAAACCAGGAAAATCCACGCAGGCTTGCTGATGAGGCAGCCACCTTAGCAAAAGGGCTGAGGTGGTCACGACGGGCGCCAGTGGCGGCCACGTCGGACCCGAAGCGGCCGCTCGGCCGATGGTCACCGGCGATTGGCGGTCGGCGGCCGGCAGTGAGATACTGCGCAAGCGGAGCTCACAGGAGTTCGGTGCGCGAGGTCTTGATGAGACGACGAGACGGGAGGGTCGCTGGCAAGGAGAAAAAGCGGCGGCGACGGCGGTTGAAGGCGGCGGTGGGGCTCCGGTGGCCTGCGGGACGAGTGAATGCGTGCACCGGGTGCGCCGCGACGAGGAGGTGGCGGTGGCAAGGTCAACGGCGACAGAGGAGGCTTGACGGCGGTGGCGAGTGTGGCAGAGTGAAGCTCGGCGGCGGCGGTTGGAGCTCAAAATACGGTGAGCTCGGAGGGAGAGAGGGGAAGTGGGATGACAGGAAGGAGAGAGGAGAGGGAGGCGTGTCCGATGCTCACATTTATAGGACTCGGGGAGACTCGGAGGAGGAGGAGAGGTTGTCGGCCATTAATGGTGGATGGCGGGTGCCGGCTTGACTGCGCGGAAAAGAGGGAAAAGCGGGGGCGCATAGGTGCGGCATAGGCGGGGATGGGTAGTGCAACCGGATGGGACAGGGTAGGTTGCTCGGGCATGGCGAGGAAGCGGCGGGAGCCGGCGAGATTCACGGCAAGGCGCGCGGCGGCACGGGCGGAGGTTGAAGATGACCCGAGGGGGCGGTGGCTGATAGGGCGGGCCCATGGTCGTGAGAGAGGCGGAACAGGAAAGGCGTGGGCGATCATGGCCGTCCGATTCCCATCGGACCGTGACTGAGGGAGAAGGAGCGGCGTGTGCGTGGAAGTGGGCCAACGTGGGCTGCGTGAGGGGGAGGGGGAATGGGCCGAAGGAATTCGGCCCAAACAGTAGAAAGGGAAATTTGAGGATTTTTTATTTTAGAAAATACCAGAAAAGCAAAAACCTTTTAGAAAATAGCTAGCATAGTCAAAAATTCAAGAAAATTTCACGAAATCTCTTGAATTATTTAGAACTTAGTAAAAATATTTTCGACAACTTTTGCTTTTAGTTTTTGCAAATAATTATTATTTTTAACTTAGGGCAAAAGGAAAAACCAACTTTAAAATCCAACAAAACTCAACTAAACCAACTTTAGTTAGTTGAAGTTTTAATTAATTCAAATTAAATTACATTTAAAATTCTAAATTATAAATTAGCGTTGGCAAATTAATAAAACCAAATGGTTAATTTTAAAAGTTTTCAAAATTTTCAAAAAGCCCAGAAAATAGGGATGTCACAAACCTATACCCCTTAAAGGGAATCTCGACCCCGAGATTCAGGCTGACTTGAGAATAGGTGGGGAAAGTCGGCCTTCAGGTCCTCTTCACGCTCCCAGGTGGCTTCTTCTTCGGTGTGATTTCTCCACTGGACTTTGCAGAAACGGACGATCTTGCTTCTTGTCACACGCTCGGACACTTCCCAGGTCATGATGGGCTGCTCCTTGTAGGTTAGATCTTCTTGCAAATCAACTGCTTCTAACGGCATTTGCTCTTCTAGCACACGTAGGCACTTCTTCAATTGCGATACATGAAAGACATCATGCACATCGATAGTTGAGGTGGAAGCTCCAACTTGTAAGCAACTTCTCCTCTTGACTAAGATTGGAAAGGGTCCGATGTATCTTGGTGCGAGCTTCCGCTTACTCAGCGGCGCATTCCCTTGAGAGGTAACACCTTCAAGTACACATGATCTCCAGGTGCAAAAGCTAATTCTCGGTGACGGTTATCAGCATAACTTTTTTGTCGAGTCTGCACTGTTTTCAGCTTTTCTCTGATTGACCTAACTTGATCTTCGGCCTCCTTCAAAATAACTGGTCCAAGTACTTGCCCTTTGCCTGATTTAGTCCAATACAAAGGTGTTCTGCACTTTCTTCTGTAAAGGGTCTCGAACGGGGACATCTGCAGACTTGATTGATGGCTGTTGTTGTCTGAAAACTCAGCATAAGGTAACATTTGATCCCAGCTGGTTTGGTTCTGTATAGCATAGGCTCTTAGTATATCTTCTAAGATTTGATTTACCTTTTCTGTTTGACCGTTTGTCTAAGGATGGTAGGCTGTACTGAAATTCAGATTAGTGCCCATGACGTTGTGCAACCGCGGAATCTTGAGGTGTCTTTGTGATCCCGATTTGACACGATCTTCTTGGGTACACCATGCTGGCACACTATCTTGGCCATGTATAATTCTGCTAGTCTGTCTCCTAAATAGGTGGTCTCGATTGGGATAAAGTGAGCCACTTTTGTTAGCGGTCTACAATTACCGGATAGAATCATAACTTGACCTTGGTTCTTGGTAATCTGGTGATAAAGTCCATGCCAATTTCTTCCCATTTCCATTTAGGTATGTTCAAGGGTTGCAAGAGTCCGGCGAGGCTTACGGTGCGGCTTTACTTAGCGGCAAGCATCTGCTTGTGCTATATATTCTGCAATCTCACGTTTCATCTAGGCCACCAATACATTTCCTTGAGATCTTGATACATTTTAGTGCTTTCGAGGTGGATGGAATACAAAGTTTCATGCGCTTCTTTGAGTATTAACTGCTTAAGTTCCTTCTGATCTAGTACACAGATACTCTTATTGAACCATATGATGCCTTGCTCATCTTCTGAAAATCTTAGGGATTTACCCTGCTTCATGTTTGTCTTGATCCCCTTGATATTTGCATCTTCTGCTTGAGCTTTCTTGATCTGATCTTGAAGAGTGGGTTGAACTTCTAGAGCAGCTTAGTAACCTTCTTCCACTAACTCAAGCTTGAGCTTTTGAAATTCTTCGTGTAGTGCTGGCTGAATTTCTTTGATCATTAGAGTATTACAGTAAACCTTTCTGCTTAAAGCGTCTGCTACAACATTTGCTTTGCCAGGGAGACAATGAATTCCCATGTTGTAATCCTTGATCAATTTCAACCATCTTCTTTGTCTCATATTAAGATCAGCTTTGGTGAAAATATACTTCAAACTCTTATGGTCAGTGTGAACTTCCACGGTGATTCTGGAAGTGAGATAATGGCGTCATATCTTCAAAGCATGCACTACGGCAGCCAATTCTAAGTCATGAGTGGGATAATTGGCTTCATGAGGCTTCAACTGACGAGAAGCATATGCTACTATCTTCCTTTCTTGCATTAGAACACAACCGAGACCTTGTCGTGATGCATCACAGTAAATCTTGAAATCCTTCCGTACATCAGGCAGAATTAGCACTAGGGTGGTGGTCAAACACTTCTTTAATTCTTGAAAACTCTGCTCACATTCTGGCGTTCAGGCAAATTTCCTTTCCTCCTTCAGCAATTGGGTAAGGGGTCCTACTATTTTGGAGAATCCTTCTATAAAACTTCATCCTCAGGGGAAACGATGATCTTGGCGTACCGATCCTCCCATAGCTTGATATCCTTTGCATTTTCTTTGGTAATATGGGTAATCTCATTAAGAATCAAAGTTTTTCTTGATCCTTAGTGTTGAGCCTACCGCCGATCTCCTTTTCTAAAAGAGATGACATTTAAAAAAGAAAAAGAACTTCGTGAAGGATTGATAAACAAAACTGAATCTGAGTAAAAAGGCGCTTACACGCTAGTTGAGATTTCAACATCTCGATTTGTTGATCCTTGTCCTTGGCGATCACGAGAAATCTCGCGAGCAACCAAGGTCATTTCACTAACCACGTTTTGGAGAGATCTCATTTCATCCTCTTTTTTACGAAAAAAAGAGAAGTTACAAAGGTAAAGATCTACAATATAAGCGATCTTAAGTTAGACACTTCTTGTTTATTTTTTCCTATTGTTGAAATTGCATAGTTGACCTCCATTTGCTTTGAAGGTCTTCTTTCTCATCCCTTAGCTTTTAAATCTGGGATGAGAATAGACCAACAAGCTTTGAAGGACTTCAGAAAAAGACTGGGATGAGAAAGAAAGAAAGAGAAGATCTTCAGAAAGATGAAGTCAAAGTGGATTCTCAACTGGCGAGTAAGTAAACCTTTGCTGTAGTGAATTTCATTTTGTAGTCCTCTAGAAGTAACTTTTGCTTGACGGTGTTACTCTTTTGAGCAAATAGCGAAAACAAACAACCGTGAGGCTTTGACTTTTTACCAAGAGGAGATGAAGTCGACGAAGAACAATTTTCAAAACAACATCTCACTCCTGAACAATATACTTGGTGAGCTACGTGGTGAGGGAAACACTCCTCAAGTAGACACGATAGCTGCTCACACAAGTACTATTGATGAACAAGTTAAGTCTTTACAAGAGTTGGTGTCGCTCAGATGGCCAACCAAGGTGACTCGATAAGGAAGCGGTAGAAGGTGCAGTAAGTTATGCTTTGGCAAAATTTAAAGCTCGTGACCCCAACCTTAACGTGCAACCAATCGAAACCGATTTTGACTGCTCCGGAGCGGAAGCAAATCGGTTGATTGAAGAAATGCAGCCAGTCGGTAGGAAGGTTTCAGAGGAGATGCAACTGGGATCTCCTGCTTCAGAATAACCTGTAAAAGAGACCTGAAAAGACAAGCTTTTGTTGATATAATATATAATCCATCGTGTTTCCTGCAAATCATCTTGTTGAGTGGTTAGTAACTCAAAAGATAATTAACGAAAGTGAGACTAAGAATTGAAGTAAAGATAATTACTTTATCCTAGCCCCCGACTATTTGCTTAGTTTACATAGATAACCTTAGTAAATAGTGTTGTTAAGGGTTTTTTTTTTAAAAAAGAGAGGTTTAGCTAACTTGTAGTTTTTCAATCATGACTATCATGCACTGGTCGAAAGAGTAGAAATGAGTCGACACTAGGAAGTTTCTTCTAGTGGGTAGGACCACGTGCAGAGAGGAGAGGCTTCGACTAGGTGATGTTTCCATCTCTGACCAGATTAATCAAATCAAGAAAGATCAACTTTAGTTAGATAAACGTCTGGAGTTCCTTTTTAAAATTTGTCCAACTTATTGTAATGCACTTAGTATATGCATTACGGTAGCGAGAGTTAGAAATAGAACGCGCTAGGAAGTTCCTTCTAGTGGGCAAGACCACGTGCAGAGAGGAAAGTCTTCGACTAGGTGTTGCAACCTCCTCCGACCAGTTAAAACAAACCGAGTTTATCGAGAATAGTTGAGCAAATTTGAAAAGTGTACTCAGCTTAATTTATTTTTCAAAAGGATGAATGAAGAAATAAACTAAGGTACTAAGAGTTGGCTTGATATTGTTTCGACCATACTTAAAACCCAAGTTCTTTGTGCTGGCAGCAAAAAAGGAGGAAGGAATCGACCCTAGGAAGTTTCTTCTAGTGGGCAGGACCACGTGTAGATAGGAAAGTCTTCGTCTAGGTGATGTTACTTTCCTTTCGACCAGTATAAAGATGAACCTAGTACTGGTCGTAAAATGTGTTCGATCGATGCTTTGTCATGGAAAAAACTTACGACTAGGGCTGGTGGTAGGGGACTCGACCATGGCATGGTGGAAAGAAATATCAAAGCGCTACTCAAAGAAATACAATAAAGATAGAGAACATGATGCTTTATTGTTGGTGGTCAAATTACATGTAGAACTTGCGTGGCGGGTCGATATTCCAAGAATTTGAGAGAATTTGCTCGTCTTCCATTGCTAGTCGTCTGCAGAACACAGTGCATAACCCGACCACTATGTGAGGACCTTCCACTTGGGAAAATTTGTTACGATTAGGCGGGATTGGATTTTCTCAATACCAAGTCACCTCTGACAAAGCTGCGAGGTTGGACCTTACGATCATAGTATTTGCGCAAGGCTTGCTGGTAGACTACTGAACGGATTAAGGCTTGATTTCTCCTCTCTTCGAGCAGGAATCGGGTAGTCACCTTTCTCAAAGGAAATGGTGACTTTCGACCACTTCAGCAATTTATTGATGATAGGAGAGTCAATGGAGTTTACCTCGCGTTCGGCAGCTTTAAGCTGTCGCTTTGACTCGTATGCCGATGATCCTCCATAGATGTGCTCCACGGTATACTGCGGATCCTGAAATGGCATCTCCTAGTCGTCATTTGATGTCTTACGACCACTCGTTTGCCCTACCTGCTCGAGAGTGGGAAGTGGTCCTTTGCCATTGTAGTAGTCCTCGAGTTTCTGTTGGAAAACTCGGCAATTGCGAAGATCATGTCCTTCCTTTTTGTGGAAAGGACACCACCTAGGCTTGTCATTCTTCTGATCAGGGTGCTTACCTTTGCCTCGGTCGGAGCATGGTTTGGAGCCGTGTGGCTCCTTATTGCTTGTGGCCAAGACCTCCTTGGAACTGTCGACTTGAGGTTTTTGACCCTTTGCCTTGTTCTTGAACTTCTTGGCCTTCTTTTATTTCTTCTTGCTACCTTCGCTTGGCTCTCGAGGAGTATTATCTTCTCGATCAATGGTTTTGTTCCATTCGACTGCCTCAGAAGTAGTCGCATATCGATCGGCCATCTCGAAGAGTTCGGCAATGGTGGCAGGAGGGTTCAAAGCGATGTCCTTCGTTATTCTTCTACTGCGGACTCCCTGTTTGAAGGCTCTGATAACATATGAGTCAGAAACCTCCGAAATGGAATTATGAACCTGACTGAAACGCCTGATGAATTGATGCAGGGTCTCATGGTCGTTCTGTCTCATCTGGTGCAGATCGTCCTCCTTTCCAGGGCGGTTGTAAGTGCCTTGGAAATTCACCAGCAGAAGCTCGCAGAGGTGTTGCCACGAGTAGATCGACTCAAGTGGTTGATTTAATAGCCACGACCGAGCAGATCCTTCGAGCACAGTTGGAAGGTAATTTGCCATTAGATGTTCTCCTCCACCTGCTACTCGGATAGCTGTTGTGAAGATCTGAAGGAATTTGATAGGATTTTGAGACCTATCGAATTTCTCCATGTTCTTGATCGAAAATAGGCGGCGATGAAGCGCCCAGTCGGTGAAAACACGACATCCGTAACTTCTGACGTCTTATTTGTAGGAAAGAAGGGTTGATGTCACCAGGCGATCGTACTCGACGATACCCAGTGGCAGGTGGACCCGACCTATAGTAGGACTCGGTCATACGAGGGAAATACTCCTCGTATTCCATCTGCTGCTGCAGATTTTTGTATCGGAGCGGTGACCGATCACCACTCTTGGAAGCTTGTTGATTGTAAGTCATTTGAGGGACTCTTCTCTGGGCAGGAGAACGATGCGACTTGTTGTTGCGCCCGATCTCTCTGTGATGACTTGTTCAAATGGTGGTAGGTGAGAAGTTGTATTACTCGACTTCCTAAATGATGTTTGCTAGGGGACTCCAGTCTTGCCATCGTACTCCGAAGCCTTTGTGTGATCTCTTCAGTGAAGAGATCGTAGCCTGGTGCTCGAGCAAGCTCTTGAGTTGGATTCTCAAGCAAGTCATTGATATGTTGGAGTTCTTGAGCTTCCTTTGACTAATCTTGGCCGCCGGTAGATTTTTACAGGCGACAATCTTCCTCTGTCAGTGTCTCAAAATCAGATTCTTGAGGCATCTCAATGAAGCGTGATTATGTCAAGAATCTCTCTCACGCTCATCAGTGTTAGTCACATCCATCACCGTGATGAACTTGCCATTGCCACGAGTGGGCGCGGTCGTGATCTTGAGGAGCATCACTACCTCGGTCTCTAGGAGAGTGATCTTTATCGAGGAAGGACAAAGACCTCCGTTGATGATCCGCACATTCACTCGAGGCCTCCCCAGTTGAGGAGTAATCAAGAGACACCATTTGGCGACTCGGAGTAAACCCCTCCAGGAAGGGGAATTCTGGGTCATAACCATCTCCATCCGCAGATGGATCCTGCGGAGGGATGGTCGAATTTGTAGGAAAAGCGTGCTTTATCCCATTCTCTGCAGGGTTAACCAGAGAGATAGAATCACCAGATGCTGATGAAGCCCCGGAATAATGGCTTCCAGAACTTGCCTTGCAAGATCGGACTGTCTTGGAGGGACTCGAACACTTGGAGGAAAAACTCTCGTCGTGTTGTGAGTCTGCCTGGGCGCAGTCCTGTTTGTGGTCGGATTGACCCTTGTCCTCGGAGAAAACTGATTCCTCGGTCGGACATATTGTTGTTGTGGGGGATAAGGATCCCTCCTCAACTCCATCGATGGGATGATCTCCTGGAGAATGATCTCCGGAGGCAGCATCACCATCGGATGATGCATTACTCGGCTCGTAGTTGAAACCGTCATCCATGTCGACGTCTGCATAATCTACCAAGTCGAACTAGTTCTCCTCATTCCATTCTCCTGCCATCAGTGCATGAGAATTGGAAAAAGAGAATGTGTTGACAAGAGATTACCGGAGGATCCCCACGGTCGGCGCCAACTGTCGGTGTTTTAGAACCGATCTTACGTAAAGATTGTTTGATTCGGGGGTCTCCAAGACTGAAATCATGTAGAGAGATTGACACGGGGATTTTTATACAGGTTCAAGCCTTCTCCGGAGAGAATAACAACCCTACTCCTATGTGTATGTATTGAGTATACTGGTTACAATCAGTAGAAAATGCTACAATTTTCCCTTCTACTCAGTGTGTATGTCTGATTGTATGTCTCTAATCGGCCCTCCCCTCATTATCTCTGGCCATAGTCCTTTATAGTGTTCATAGAGGTAGCCGTTTCTCCAGGCCAAGAGGTGCCCCATCATTCCAAGTAATGGGCGCATTGTTGGTAGTAATGGCTGGGGTATTAACTCCTCCACGTCGCCTGGCAGTTTCTAGTCAGAGATAATGGTGTGTAACGTGCAGTTATTCCAGAGAATAACAGCGTATATTGTCTGCTTAGATTCTCTAATCAATTGGGCCTACTTGTTCGTAGGCTTTATTGATCATAAGGTGGTCGTAGCTGACTTAGTCGTAAAAGGGCTTACAACCATGAAGTAGTTGTGGAATAACTTACAACTTGGGGCTAGTCGTAGAAGAACTTACGACTAGAAGGTGATCGTAGCAGCACTTACGATCATGAACCAGTCGTAGAAAGACTTACAACTATGAGGATGGTCGTAGAAGAGCTTACAACCAGCTGGTTGGCTTCTCCCTTATGATTACAAGGGGTATACTCAAGAATTGTATGACGTCATATTCACCCATAATAAGAATTATAGATAAATAATAAAATGAGGATTATTAGATCCTCATCAAGTTACATGGATTGTTTTTCAGGTTAAGGTGTTCTTTTTAGATCAAACCTTAAGGGTTAGTAAAAAAATTCATAATCCCTAACCATTTGTATTAGAAATGCCATGAGCTCAATGTAAATTTTAATTCTCTACTGATTTTTCCTTCCTGTTCATACATCTATTTAACCTTCTCTTATCATGTATTCCAAAGTGAGGAGTTATTATGAGAATGGGCATTTGCTGACTATACTTCTCTCTTAATTCAATTAACCTTTTGGTCAAACATATATGAGTGATTTAACAGTCATTTAAAAGGTTTACTAGCTTACTATCTTTTTATATTTTCACTTAGTACTTCTCTGTCCATTTAACTGTTCATTCAACACAAAGATTTCTCTGAATTGAAGTGCTTCTCTCTAACTTCTTTCAAAACTCATATTTCAAATTTGCTAAATCATTTAGGTGACCTAATAACTTTTACAAGATTGGTTAGTAGTAAAGGGTTTGGTTCATATGAGTGGGTCCCATGTTCAGTGATAGGGAGGCTTATGCACAAAGGGCTCAAATGGCAGAATCAGAGAAGGGCTCGGCGAATAGGCGGCGCCAATGGCCGATGGTTAGAGTGGCGTTAGCGTGGAGGCGATGGCGATGCCCAAAATGGGTTGTCAAGGTGAGGTGAACCTATGGGATGTCTCGGTGTGGCGAGAAGCCTTGGAGTGGGTCTTGGCGGTGGGCGGCCGTGAGTGGAGGTGGAATGTAGCCACGGCGCTCGGGTAAAGTTGTGACCAAAATGGTGAGAGCATGAGCACTAGGGAGGTCAGTGGGTCTCACTAGAGTGGTCTCAGAGGGCGAGGAGGCGCCGAGGTGAGCCGTGACAGTGACTTAATCTTGTGTGGCTAGTTCAACATAGAGGTGTCCACTGGAGAAGAGGAGAAGCATGAAGTGAGTGCTAGGGAAGGTTAAGAGGGACTAGAGGATGCTCACGGAGGAAGGAATGAAGCTTGGGCTTCTTTGGAGGAGGCGGTGGCGGTGGAGGCGGAGTCGGCCAAAACCGGAGAAGATGGCATCGTGCGGCTCTCTAGTGTGGGATCCTTCAAATCGACGGAGAGGTTTGGCTCTGGAGAGATGGGGCGTGTCGTGACATAGTCGGTGGAGCACGGGGATCACCGGCGGCTAAAGCAGTGATGGATGGCTCGGCGGCATGGCCATGGCTAAAATTGGCATTGAGGCCTTGCTCAAATTGGGGCTCGGGAAGGATAGGAAATAGAGAGGGAGTTGGGGTGATGGAGAAGAGGGTTAGAGGCACTGGCGCTCACCCTATATAGAAGGGGATGGAGGAAGCAAGGCATCGGCGTGGGCGATGCATGGTGATCTTGGCCGAGCATGGGTGCGTGGCGCACATGTGGTCAGCCGGGCGTCATGGCGAGGCGGCCTAGTGCGGGATGGGCAGAGCTAGAACCCACGATGGCGGGCAAAACTAGGGGCGGCTCTTGGCGGCGTCTTGCTTGCAGGCGTGTGGACATGCGGCGAGGTAGCTACTCGGTGGAGAAGAAGAGGCGATGGGTTGGGCCCACCGTCGGTTAGAGGAAGGATGAAATCGGGTTTGATTTTTCAAAAAAAAGTGATGCTTTAAGTAAGTATTTGATTTAGAAATATAAGTCTAAAAATTATGAAAATTTTAGGGAGGTTATTGACATAGTCTATTTCATCTTGTAATTTTTTTGTAGAATTTTATTTGTAACATATTGTTATCTAAAAAATAGTTTAATATCTTTGTTGGTATATATCGTATTGTTGGTTTTGAGGAGAGTTTCAAAACATGTTTTAAATACTTCTTATTTTATTTGAGGTAATTACACCAAGTTTGTGTTTTTAATTATCATATTATGTTTGAGTTATTTTAATTATCAACTTGAGTTTGGATTTATCATCTATTATTTCAATTCATTTTAATTTCTTAATGTGTTTTGGATTTCGAATTTGATTCTCAATTTCTTTATTAGGACAAAAAGCCTTGCAAATAAAATCTAGAAAAGCCATTGTAAATAAAATCCATAAAAAGTTTTAAAAATTCATATTTTACTGATTTTAAATAATCCTAAATTTAGGGTTGTTACACATGAAACCTAATTTCCTAAACCTAAAGCCCTAATTTATCTAAAGCTCTAATTTTGAGACTTAAAACTCTAATTTTTTAGATAATTTTAGAATATATAAAATTCTAAAAAAATACACAAGTAAGTACATTGTATAAGAAGCCTTAAAAATCATAATTTTATGAGCTCATTTTATATATTTAGAAATTCATACAAGCAGTGTCCTTAAATTAATTTTTGAGAAAAATTCAAAACATATAAAATTATAGAAAAACTACACAAGTAAGTGCACTATGCGAAAAGCCTCCACAAAAAAAATCATATTTTTTAAGCTTATTTGCTATATTTGAAAGTTCCTACAAACAATACTTTGCTGGATGAAAGAGAATCCACATCCTTAGGGCCAGACGAGGGTAACTCTGTACCCTTGTGGAGGAACGAAGGTATTTTTGTGCCCTAAGCCACCGTGGATACTTCAGAGAGAGGTTATTTTTGTTAATTGCCAAATGCGGGGAAAACACTCCCGACCGGCCCCCTCCCCTATTTCCTTCCTGGCTTCTCGCTGGCGTCGAGTGGGAAGGATCCCACTCCCTTTCTTCACCTGTATATAGGTTTTATTTACACTTCTGGAGGTTCTTTCGCTCAGATCTTTTTAATCCTTCAATCCAAAAAATTAGTTTTAATCCTCTCTATTCAAATAAGCCATAAGCAGGTCCTGCCATTTTCCCCCTCTGGAAGAAGGTCTTGGGTGGCCTTGAGTTCTTGTTGGTCGTCGGGACTAAGCGGTTTGGCCTCTGGTCCCGATCCCTCCAGATTTGGATCTGGAGTTGTTGATTCCTCCTCTCTTCGCTGGCTTCATCGGAGTAGAGGTCCACTGTGATTCTGGCGCCTGAAGCCGGCGGCTATTGCGCATCCTCTGCTCACTCCTGTCCTGTGGTTGGTCCCCTGCTCCTCTGAAGTCCTCATCGCAGGCTCGCAACTGGTTCCCATGGCGCTGTCCACTGCCATCCCCTTGGCTATGGCGATGATTTTGTTCATAGTCGGTACAGGAACCTCCGGTGAATCCCCTCTAATAAATTTCCATCTATAGATCTGGCGTTTATCGCGTTTATAATATGGCGTCGCCTCTTTCAAATCGCTATGTGCTCCTCCCTCCTCTTTCTTTTTTCTTTTGATTTGCCTTAAGTCCCTTAATCTCCAACTCTATATACACGGCGGATCGAGTGCGCAAGATTGTTTTGGTGCTCTCGATCGGTTCAAGAAAATAATTTTTGCCTGGATTCACCACCTAGGCTCATCGTGCTCCGGTTTGGCTTCACAAAAGATCCTCTCCGGAGAACACCTCCTACTTTTACCTTCACTGCGTCGTGTCCGTGACCGCTATGATGGCACTGGCGTAAATCAGCTGTGAGGCAGCTTCTCGTCGATTAAACGAGGATCTTTGGCGAGGGGTGACTAGCTGTTTTCAAAAGGAATATTTGATTAATTGTAAACTTATAGATATGAGTGATAAATTTTAAATTATATATTTTCAACAGTGGCAAATAATAAAATCTCTCTTTTTAAAAATCTCTTTGGTCAAAACCGATTTTAAGTGCAGAAGTATAAATCGAATCCGTTTTACACAGTTCAAGGCAAAACTATCTAGTTTCAACTAAGTGCACTAATAATCTATGTTTAGGTTTAGGTTTGCAATCCCTATGTTTAGGTTTAGGTTTGCAATCCTAGGATGACAAGCAATTAATTTAATTCTACAAATATAAATTTGTGGTGTAAATGAACACAAGTATGCAAACCATAATTGGCACACCACCCTTTTTACCGTAGTGTTAGGAGGCTTATCGGTATCTCTAATTCACATTTAGGTAAGCCCAAGCGAATAGACCAACTCCACAAATTAAGCCAACAATTGAATCCTTGGTGTTTCTCTTTCACTCTGGAGATGGTGAGCCTTTGAACCACACACAACACGGGTCTTCTCACAACCTTCTTTGAGAAGATCGATCAACTTGACACAACTCCTTCAAGGCGTATAGGAGGCGGCAACCTCTAAGAGTAACAAGTCAAAAGCAGCTCACTTGAGCGAATGAAGTGTCAAAGCTCGATGGATATACAATCCATTACCAAGTGCAACATATGTATAAGGATTTGCATCTCCAAGCTCACTAGATGCAACATATGCACAAGAGATGTGACATGGCTTGCTCTTAGTTCAAGAAAATGAAACAATGCACTAGCAACCTTGCTTGTTGGCTACAAGAGGTATTTATACCACACCAAAAAAGCGGCCGTTGGATCAAGATTCTAGCAAAAATAGGGAAAATCGTTACGATAAGCCAACTAATGGTCGGTCGGACCAGCCTCCTCTACAATGGCTAGAAAACTTGTCGTAACAATGGTCACCAGTTTGGCTGCCCACACAGGCGTTGCTCAGACCACTCGACCAGTCAGACCGCTCGCTAAGAGTCGGTCAATCTGCTCTGGGATTTCTAGGGAGAACCTAAAAACAAGCTCTGGAAAATGACCACTAGCTACACAAGCCTAGTCACACCGCTATGGCGGTTAGACCGCTCCACTTGACCTGAGAGGAGAAGCAAAGCGAGCCACTTTGAAAATCGACCGACAACATATGCCTAGTCGCACCACTGCCACCGGTCAGACCGATTAACACATGCGGTTTGACCTCTTGCATCTGAGCCAGAGCAGTGGGGAACAATACTTATGGAAAAAGACTACTGGCAACCATATGTTGGTTGGACTACTAGGGTGGTCAAACCGGCCAACACATGGTGGCGGAGCCAGCCAGATTTCCGGCAAAAACGGTGATGCA